>JAVJIF010034805.1:0-93775 GCA_038442645.1 Agave tequilana | reverse complement strand
GGCCATGTGGCGATATATCAGCCATATCGGTGCAAAATGATATCCGGTAAATTTTTGCACTTATCGTATCGTTTTGAATAAAATACCGGTATCTCAGCCGATATACCGATATATTGGTCGATATTCAAAACAATGACTACAACTCAGGGCAGCATTTCAGTAAGTGCTTCTATGAAACTTTTTCCAATTACCAACAGTTCTGAGTGAAACTTATGTCAGTTACTAACAGTTCTTAGTAATTCGACAACTAGCTTTATCGTCATCATCATCATTCCAAGCATTCTCGCATAAAAGTAGGATTGGTTATTGAGAGCCTCCATAAAGGTTTAGGCATGTTTTATATTCTGTTCACCTAGATAAGAAAAGGGTGTAAATGAGTGGTAATTTGACAGGATTTCTTTTAGGGAATCTTAGTTGTCCTTGAGGCGTAATCTAAGCCAAGAGCCAGATGGAATCACAATCCCGCTCATTTGACAACCACTCACTTCAGAAATTAGGGGGAAAAGGATGGTCAGGATGGAAGTTCTTGCAGTCTAATTTTCAGGGCTTCATTGGCAGAAGCTCTATTGTTGTTGACATTCTGTTCGCTGTTTTCTCAGAACCAAAGGGACTCATCTGATACTAAATTTCTCAAACTACAGTTCCAACCTCATTCTAACTTTAGTCAGTCGTGGCTACTGCTGTCATAAAACTAACACCATGTGTAGCAGTTAACAAATATATGGCGCAGGTAACGAGTAACTAAGTACTATATTTGTCAAAGATGTTAATGCCAGTTCCAAGCTTCAATGCAAAGGTCTGTTATCAATAAGGATGGCAAGAAATTTTATAGATAAAAGTCAAGGAGTGAAGTGGATGACTGTGGTGACATTCACACATACACACATACACACATAGAGTTGAGCTGGGCTACTTTCGGAAGTATCAAGAATGTCGATACTCACACTTTGATTTGATTGATACACCACCCATATACAAGATCCAAATCGTTGGATTGGATCTACTAACTATAAACTAATTAGGAATAAAATTTTACAGATTTTCGTTATAATTACCCGTTCATCAAAGTGACCAAAAATCAACATTTTTTAGACCTAAAACTGCTTAACTTTGAGATCACTTTGATGAACGGGTAAATGATAACAAAAATCTGTGAAATTTTATTCCTAACTAGTTTATAGTTAGTAGATCGCATCTAACGGTTTGGATCCTGCATATAGGTGGTGTATCAACCAAATCAAAGTGGGAGTATCGACATTCTTGATACTTCCGAAAATAGCCCAGCTCAACTATATATATATATATATATATATATATATATATATATATATATATATAATATATATATATATAGACTTGTGTCCTTCCAAAAGATTTGTGACCGAATCCTTCCCACTCAAATACAAAAATCCGACATTCTAATAGAAGATCCACTCTGTTTAAGTTGATCTATATTATTTCAAGTATCTATAAACCAAAAAATCAAGTGTTTTGAATATTTTTTGTCCATGCATCAAGTAGGAAAAAAATGGACGGTCTAAATAGTGAGTTGGTTAGTTTAACGGTGTTGAACATTTGAAACCTAACAAAATTGGTTTGTAAGAGTTTTTTAATGTTTAGATCATAATCAAATATCTAGATCGAGAATTTGTATGCCTAAAGACATAAATCTAATCAACTCATTCCTTTCAGCCGTCCGTTTTGCGCTTTTTGATGGATGACAAAAAGTATTCAGAACACTTGATTTTTGGTTTATAGATACTTGAAATAATATAGATCAGTTTCAACAGTGTGGATCTTTTATTTGAATGTCGGAGGGCTATATTTGAGTTGGAAGGATTCGTCTTTCCAGAAGGACACAAGTCTCTCTCTATATGTGTGTGTGTATATATGTAGAGAGTATATATATATATATGTAGAGAGAGAGACTTCTGTCATTCTGGAAGGATTCGAGGCCGAATCCTTCCTACTCAAATACAAACCTTACGTCATCCGAATATAAGATCTACTCTGATGAAGTTGATCTATATTATTTCAAGTAGTTATAAACCAAAAATATCTATAAATCAAAAATCAAGTATTTTAAATACTTTTTGCCCATCCATTAAGCAGCGCAAAATGGACGGCCGAAAGTAATGAATTTATTAGATCTATGTTTTTAGACATACAAATTCTCGATACTGCCATTTGGTCATGCTCTAAACATTTAAAACCCTTACAAACTAATTTTTGTTAGGTTTTAAATGTTTTGCACCGTTAACCAACTCACTATTTAGGCCGTTCATTTCCCCCCTACTTGATGCATGAGCAAAAGTTTTCTAACACTTGATTTTTTATTTATAGATATTTGAAATAATATAGATCAACTTCAACGGAGTGGATCTTGTATTCAAATGACGTAGGGTTGTATTTGAGTGGGAAGGATTCGGTTTCGAATCCTTCTGAAACTACACAAGTCTCTCTCTCTATATATATATGTATATATAGAGAGAGACTTGTGTAATTTTGAAAGGATTCGAGCCTGAATCCTTCCCCTCAAATACCAACATCCGACATTCAAATTCAAGATCCACTCCGTTGAAGTTGATCTATATTATTTAAAGTAACTAAAAATCAAGTGTTTTAAATACTTTTTGCTCATCCATCAAGCGACACAAAATGGACGGCTGAAGGTAGTGAGTTGGTCAGATCTATGTCTTTAGACATACAAATTCTCGATCCGGCCATTTGATCATGATCTAAACATTTTAAAAGCCCCTACAAACTAATTTTTATTAGGTTTCAAATGTTTTTACCGTTAAACTAATCAACTCACTATTTAGACCGTCCGTTTTTTTTTTCTACTTGATGCATGAGCAAAAAGTATTTAAAATACTTGATTTTTGATTTATAGATATTGGAAATAATATAGATCAACTTCAACAGAATGAATCTTGTATTCGGATGATGTGTGGTTGTATTTGAGTGAGAAGGATCTAGACTCGAGTCGTTCCTGAAACTACACAAGTCTCTCTCTCTCTCTCTCTCTATATATATATATATATATATATATATAATATATATATATATATATATATATATATGAGAGAGAAGGAGAGAGAGAGAGATAGATAGACTTGTATCCTTTCAAAGGATTTGATCCCGGATCCTTCCCACTCAAATTCAACCCTCCAACATTCGAATACAAGATCCACTCCGTTGAAGTTGATCTATACTATTTCAAGTATCTATAAACTAAAAATCAAGTGTTTTAAATACTTTTTGCCCATCCATCAAGCGACGCAAAATGGACGGCCGAAAGTAGTGAGTTGGTTAGATCTATGTCTTTAAACATACAAATTCTCGATCCGGCCATTTCATTATGATCTAAACATTAAAATAGTATAGATACTTGAAATAGTATAGATCAACTTCAACGGAGTGATCTTGTATTCGAATGTTGGAGGGTTGAATTTGAGTGGGAAGGATCCGGGATCAAATCCTTTTGAAAGGATACAAGTCTATCTCTCTCTCTCTCTCTCTCTCTCTCTCTCTCTCTCTCTCTCTCTATATATATATATATATATATATATATATATATATATATATATATATAGAAATCCGTCAGGGTCTCCGGGGCTCACAACACGGACTATTGTGACCCCCCGACTAATCTCACGGGTCCCGTAGCCCCCGCTCTGAGAGTTTTCCATCACAGAACAGCGTAATCACGAGTCGAAGCTTGGGGGTGAAATATGTCCACCAAGAGCCTTGAACCCAAGCCATTTGGGGAGCGAACCCAATGACTTGCCACTAAGCCACCTTGGGGACGTGCACAATGGAGTCTTAGGTACTATCTTATTAGATCGATAGCAGAATTATTAATGTCAATCAGGAAATGTACTGAAATGCACTTATGTTAACTGGATGTTAAGAGAGATTCTAACCACCCTGAAATATTAATATGCCATTGTGATTGTACAGGTGGTTTACATGGCTATGGTTGGATCATTTCCATTTAACTCTTTCCTCTCGGGTGTCCTTTCCTGTGTAGGGACTGCAGTTCTTGCAGGTGAAGCGCAGCAACTAAGAGATTTTTTACATTTTATTTGATATGTAATTTCCAAGATGATACTGACTGCACATTTCTCTGTTCTTGAATGAAAAACTGCAGTTTGTCTCCGTATTCAGGTTAACAAAGAGAACAAGGAATTCAAGGCAAGTACTACAATGATCACTCTCGATGGCTTTATATCATTGGTTGTGAACTGTATACTTCTGTGATTGACAACGCCACCATCAACTTGCAGGACCTGCCACCTGAGCGAGCTTTTGCTGACTTTGTTATCTGCAACCTCGTTCTCCACCTCGTGATCATGAACTTCCTGGGATAGATTTAGGTCATCAGTTAGCAAAAGTTGAGCTGGGTTCCCTTTTTTTGATAAAGTGCTTCTTAGATGTTACAGCAATAGCAGCAGAAGTCCCATGGTTGAGCAGAAGTATGGATTTTGTCGAATATGTTCAGTTCATACAACTTGCATTAGAATTCACCTTAATTGGAAACATGTATTTTCTAGTTCCTCGCAATCATTCTGGATGTCGCCTCTTATGAAAATTGTTTCTATTTTTAGCAAAAACTCGAGATTTGTTATGATTTATCGGGTTGCTTTGTGATGGCCACATTTACCACTACGAGTAACAAGCACTTTTGCTACATCCTTGTGATTGTAACTATGATTTGAGCTGATAATAGTTATGCCAGTAACTGGGGATTTGGGGATATATTCATTATTATCATTATCCCTGCATTAAAATAATATGTAACATAATGATCAAATAATGATCCATAACATTATATCTAAATCGTTAACAGCCAATTTGCTAATCACAACTCCACAAGCAAGCACAAATTTTGCAGCCGAACTTCGGTTTTGAGCTTGTTTGGTTGTCGTAAGTGGTCGTATGTCGTAAGTTGTAAACTCTTTTACAGTTGTAAGTGAGTTACATGTAAGTAAGTTTTACGGTGTTTGGTTGGTAATATAAAATTTAAGTGAGAAAGTGTATTGTGCTTTGTGATGTTTGTTTGTCGTAATGTGTAAGTCATAAATAGAAAAATTGACCACAGAATTTATTGTTTGGCGATTTAAAAATATTAAGAAAATGCCAATTAATACTAAAATAGTAAATATTAAAAATATTAAATATTAAGTAAGTAAAAATTAAATTAAATATATTAAATACGTTAAAATTTAAACTAGTAAATATTAAAAATATTAAAAATTTTAAATGTTAAATAATTAGACTTTTAGTCTAATAATTAAAACTTATTGAGTTTATATTAAATATTACTAATCTATAAATAAAGTAAGAACTAAATTAAGTGAAATACATTGCATTAATCTAGTAATAAAAAAAGATTAATATAGTAATGAAAAGATTCTAATATTACAAATATTAAATTATTAATAAAAATTTTAATCTAATAATTATAAGGGAATTTTGTTTGAGCCACCTAAGTCAAATCATAATTAGGAAAAAATTCATTCGCATATTTTTATTCGCTTCAGTCAACCCCTTTTTTAAAGTAAGAATGTGCGCGCACGAGTCAGGGGCTGAAGCGCTCATCAGCGACAAAAAGACAAAATACCCCTGAGTAATCGCTTCAAAAAAGCCGACCGCTTTGGAAATGTCCTATTTCTGAGCGACTGCGATGTCCTCACAAAATAATCGCAGTATAGAAGACGCGATCCTAATCGCATTCCTCACAAAAACCTCTTATTTTCTGAAGATTGCGACTATGATTGCAGTCCTCACAAAATGATCGCAGCCTGATTTCGCCGTCCTCACAAAATACCCTGCTTATCAAGATTGTGATCATGATCGCAGACCTTACAAAAATGTCATGTTTCTGAGTCTTTATAGGATTGCGAACATGATTGCAGTCATCTTTATTAGAACTGCGACCAGGATCGTAGTTTTCACAAAAATGTCCTATATTTGAGTCAGTCCTCACAGAGGACTGCGATCATGAGCTGCAATCCTCATATCAGCATCGCCATCATCAGCATACCCTCATCCACTGACATCGAATGATCTCTATGATTTTTAGATCTAAACACAAAAAAAACTCATTACGAGCGCGAACAAACGAGATATGCAAAAGGTCAACCCGCAAATGACTATGCGTCGATGTCAATGTTGAGGGGAGAGCAACGTCGGGGGTGATGGAGAAAAGTAAAAGAGAGAATAAAAATATATAAAAAGTAGTAGTTAGGAAGAATCAATTTATGCTGATGTGGATGAGACTGTAGCGAACAAAATTATGAATTAAATTTTTTTTCTAATTATGAAGCAAAGTAGGTAGCTGTAACAAAATTTCTCATAAATATATTAATCTATTAATAAAAATTCTCATAATTTAAAAAGATTGATCTAAAAAATAATAATAATCTAATTAACATTAATTTTCTGCAATCAGATTTACATGGCCACAAAATTTACTGTTTGTACTACAAGTGAGGTGTAAGTGAGATTTATATGACATAAAATTAACTATTTGTGTTGCAAGTGGATCGTAAATAAAATGCAAGTGTATTTTAAGACTTACACTCTAAACAAATACTGTAAGTTATAAAACACAATTGCCACTTGCGACATACGGACTTTTACGGAGAACAAACACCCCCCGTTTTCGGATCCTTTTCCTCGTATCTGGTGGCAAAGGACTTCCGTTTGGTTTTCATTCCGAAATACACCCGCGTTTTTCCATTTTGCCCCTCCCATATTTGGGATTTCGCTTTCGGCCCAAGTTTTCCCAGCACTAAAAGCTCGAGCTTTTCGAGGCAAGTGTCACTAATCTCGTAAATTCCCTGAGCTCAATCCTTTCTACTATTCAATTTCACAGTTAATTACAATCTTTAAACCTCGTCTAATTTCAATTTACGCAGCTTTGCCCTTTTAATTCGGTAAAAGTTGGCACCTTTTGTTGTTCTAGGGTTTATAGCGCTAGGGTTTTGACGTTGAGGGTAATTTGAGGTTTCATTATCGAATTATAAACTGAGAGCCCAATTCGGGGTCAATCATGGGGAGCAGCGAGGCCGAGCAGCAGCAAAGGCACCCAAAACATCAGCTGCAACGCAGGTACACGATCTTGCTCTCTGTTAACTGTCCAATTTCCAATTTGACGAAAAAGATTGGATTTTTACTTGTTACCACTTGTTTAGGATCAACCTCCGGCCACTAGCTCAACGCCGGCGACGCCGGCTGCACCGGCATATCCGGATTGGTCCAGTTTTCAGGTAATTTATGTTCTTCTTTTTGTTGCAAAAAAATTAAAAAAAATGAAATAACTGTAATGAAGTGATTTTGTCTTTAAGTAGAAGAAGCTGATGATTTCTGTGGAATTGATTTGGAT
The DNA here is from genome assembly GCA_038442645.1 of Agave tequilana. Classification (NCBI taxonomy): domain Eukaryota; kingdom Viridiplantae; phylum Streptophyta; class Magnoliopsida; order Asparagales; family Asparagaceae; genus Agave; species Agave tequilana. The sequence continues at coordinate 86,382 of JAVJIF010034805.1, read as the reverse complement.
ATAGGCATATTCGCCAATTCCACCTCATGGGTTCTTCCCTCCCCCCGCGGCGTCGAGTCCCCCGGTTCATCCTTACATGTGGGGACCTCAGGTGCTCTAAATTTGTATCAGTTGTAACATTTCTTTCATGTTTGATGGTATATGCTATATAGGTCTTATGAGGATTCCACGTAGCAGTATGTAACGTGGAGTTAGTGAATTTGGTGTTGGCTGAAAATTGGAGAGGGCTTGATTTGTTAGAGTAATAGCCAGTTTAGTTTGTTTCTTGAAACAGTTGACAGTTTAGGATGGTGTTCTCAGTGACAATGGCGATATGGGTTGCCTAGTGGTTTCTTTGTATTCATTTAAGGCTCAGGAAGAATGGAACGGCAACAAAAGTAAGAAATGAGCCTCTAGTTGCTAGAACTATCTTTGATTCTTCCTTTCTCATAAATAAGCTACTAATGGGAATAAAAATAGTAGGTAAATACGTTGTTGAGGGACTTGTTGCTAACAGAATCCTGAAGCAAATGCTTTTAGGATTCCTGGTCCTTTGCCCTCTCTCTAGGTTGTGTTTTATGCTTTGGAGGCCTTCTGTATCTTTTCCCCTGGTATTTTTGCATACCTGCGTGATGACATTGGGATGATGAGGCAGTGATCACCTTCATAGACAATGAAAAGGAAGAAGATATGCAGAAGAGGGATCAATTTGGTGTTAGATGAAAAGTTGGTTTTGGTGTTAGTCCCTGAAGTTTGTAGCATTTTTAATTGTCACAAACAATTGCTTTTGTTTTGCAGGCCATCATGCCTCCGTATGGGACACCACCACCTCCATATATCATGTATCCTCACGGAGTATATGCTCATCCATCTATTCCACCGGTATATTTTTATGCCAAAGCAAATCAGATTTCGATGTGCAGGATAATTTGCTTTCTTTCTTGTCAGCATAGAATGCCACTCATGATTTGCTATTAAAATTTGAATAGGGTTCACATCCATTTAGTCCTTACGCTATGCCTTCTCCAAATAGCAATGCTGAGGCCTCTGTGAGTTCCCTGCCTAGCTGCACTATCGATTGGCTTATGTTAGCGTAGTCATGGATAAAAAGAATTGAATATGACATGTAAGCTGTTTCATAGGGTGCAGCACCAGCTAGTATGGAGGTGGATGGTAAATCACCTGAAGGCAAGGAAAAAAGCCCCCTCAAAAGCTCAAAAGGAAGTCTTGGCAGTTTGAATATGATCACAGGCAAGAGCAACAATGATCCTGGTAAAACATCCGGTGCATCAGGCAATGGAGGCTTTTCTCATAGGTATAATGTCATGCACGCATGAGCCTTTTGTTTGTTGTTCTGTCATTTCCCTTTGAGTAACCATACATGCGAAATGTATCACTGTCGATAAACGCGGTTTTACAGTGGTGAAAGCGGAAGTGAGGCATCAAGTGAGGGGAGTGATGCCAATTCACAAAATGTGAGATCCCTTTTACTCGATTATGTGCTCAGTAGTTTTGCATTTTATTTACTTGAGAACATTGTAGCAACAAATATTCCATTTTTAGCTTTTTAGCACTATTCTATATCTATCTGCATCCACCAATTAAATGCAAAATTGGGTTTGCTATGTGTATAGAATAAGTATTATTTACTGATGTATAACGTTGTTTACTTGCATGCTTCATGATTGGATTAGATCAAACATGTTATCTTTCCAAATCCAAGTGTTGGCATTTCTGTAATCATTTGTTGGCCTTGGCTATAGTCCAATCATGGTTATTGTTTTTCTCATACCTGTTGTTTTCTCATAGGATATACTTACGATTGTATATTTTTTTCCTTTTCATATGATGGATAGATTTAGGAGCATCGCATGTTATCTATGACTGAGGGCTATACTCAATTAATTGGCACTATATATTTATAGAGTTATTATTTTACCTATTTTCTCCAACATGATTTCTCATCCAGGACCTTTTGTCCTTGTAAAATCTTCATGGAACCCCACCAAATCTACATTTCTGATCAACATCTCTTTCTTTAATAATAAGTTACTAGCCCCAACAATTGTCAAATGTATGGTTGGGATGTCAACTAACCAATTTGTTTTCTCTTGTTTGAATCTGGAATATTCCAAATTAAAGGCTGCGTTTTGAGCAATTGGTAGGATGAATTATATTTGTAAAGCTAATGCATCGAAATCTTTCAGCTATTTAATGTCCAGGTTATTGTTGTTTGATGTTGGACAGGATTCTCAGCCAAAAACCATCCATGGGCAAGATTCTTATGATGGTGGGACATGAATTCTTTTTGCTAGATTGAATAGTTCCTTTTATATTATTTGTTAATCACTTGATCTTTTCCATACACATTGAAATAGAGGCACCCCAGAATGGTAATCGTGCATGTAGCTCTCAAACTGGAGTAGTCCGTACTCCATCGGATTCAGCGTTGAACCAAACCATGCCAGTCATATCTATGCCAGCTGATGGTATGTCTGGAGGCATTGCTTGTCCCACCACAAATTTGAATATTGGGATGGACTATTGGGGTGCTACAAGTGCAGCACCCATCCCTCCTATACGGGCTAAGGCACCTGCTGCTGCAGTTGTAGGAGCTATGGTTCCTGGCGGTCCATCAGAACTGTGGATGCAGGTTTTCTCCAAGTACTTTTTTCAATTAATAATCCAGAGGATGTCATGAACTACATGTGCATTCTACTACTTTTGACACCTGCTTTGCAAAGCATATCATGCTGATCAGGATTTGGTTGCATTTAGAAACCTTTAATGTTAACCGACTAAATGAATTATCTGTGTTGTCGTTCTCTCTTGTGGCTTGGTCTTTCTAGATCTAGACGCATAATTTCTATAATGTGGTAAGATTATGCCACACAACTAAAAAAACTCTGATGCTATATGCTTCTGCTGTTTTTGTGCATTACTTATATTGCAGTAATCTGGAAATTAGATTTTGCTGTTTCTTCTGCTGTTTAAATTTACAGAATTTTAATTTTCCTGTCAAATGAGCTGTCTGTTCCCCTTTCCTTCTTGTGCCTTTGCCTGTTTCCTCTATTTTTACCTTCCTTATATCCTATTACTTTCCTTTTATGTCTCTTTAAAGGTGGTTTTAGCTATCCGAAAAAGTTGCATGAATGTCTTTTTTCAGTCCTTTTTCCTTGTACTAGTCATGTATCTAATTCCTTTACATGAATTTATCTTTTTGTTTCTTGTCAAATGAGTTTATCTTTTTGCCATTCAATTCCTTTATCTGAGTTAAACCTCAATGTCGAAAGATGTTGTCATTGTGATGGCAAGTGTTGTCGGCTTGTCGCAACTCTGTCAGGTAGATCTAATTGTGCCAAGGAAGATTCACAGTCTCAATGAAGAGTATTTGTACAACTTTAGGAGAGTGCGTGAACTAGAGTGTGAGTGTGTGTGAGTGTGTGTGTGTGTGTGTGTGTGTTTTTGGGGAGAAAGGCCCGTAGGCTTACATCATAGCCCCCAAACGGGGAAAGAAAACCCGCCATAGCGGAGAAAAGAAACTCCCATGAGGGAGAGTGAAACGCCACACGCCCATGAATCATAGCAAGAGCCTTCATGAAATGCTGGTAGTCTCCATGCGTAGTCTTTCGTACGCCGTGAGTGAGCCTTCACGAACTACTAGTCGAGCCTAGTGGCCTCCATACGCCGCGAAGTCGAACCATTGTGCAATACGTCTCTTAGTGCACCTGCAAATTATAGTTCAAGAAACCCCTCGCCCACTGTGGACGAGGAGATTTGAACCCACGACCCCCCACAACGGAAGGAAGTGAATGCTGCTTGAGTAACGCTCAGTTGGCAAATTACAGTAGAGTGTTCTAAACTTAAGGATAATTGAATGGAACAGGTATACAAAGATTTTTGAATTGTCAGATTCGCATTGATATGTTTTTTTATATGGAAACACAGAATTTGAACACAAGAAAAAAAAATCTTGGAAAATTATAATAAATTTGAGTTTTTTTTTTACCTGACACCATTTTCATCCGCATCACATCACTATTTTATAAAATTTGACTTTTTTTTTTTGCTTGTTTGTATCCCCTCTGAGGTCAAATATTGCAGGTTCATCCTCTAGATCTGTCACGTCATCCTTCTTATATGTCTATCAAACTCAATGTGGTAAATTTCAAATGGGTGATTAAAAGGAATATCAATCTTAGCTAGGGGAGCTTCAAATACATCTACAGCGTATTTTATCATTATTTTCTCTTTACCATGCATTACTTGTGGGGGGCATCTATTTTAGTTAAGTTCCGATACTAGATAAACTTTGGTGCACTGTCTACTGCATGCGTATAATGTAAATATGTTTATTGCTGAACTCGATATAGGACTCTATATGTTGTGCTTTGGAGTCTAAATGACTATGTATATGCAAAACTCTCCAAAGATCTGCAGCAACTTCATGATTTTACTCGACTTTTGGTCTCTGTCATGCTTGTTCTTGAATTTTAGGACGAGAGAGAACTTAAAAGACAGAAAAGAAAGCAATCAAACAGGGAATCTGCTCGTAGATCCAGGTTGCGCAAGCAGGTATGGGTATATAAATTAGGAAGAAATCTCATGATTTATTTCTTTCAATTGAAGGTTTTCCAGCATTGTGATCCTTTGATAGCCAACCCAAATTCATTATTTAGACCAGAATTGGTGTCATGGCTATTATATATATTTAGTCCGTTATGGTTTATTGGTAAAAGAAAAGAAAAGAAAGGCATCAATAGTTAGTGGTCATGGGTTGCAGGCTGAGTGTGAAGAGCTGGCTCAGCGTGTTGATGTTTTGAAAGAGGAAAATGCTTCCCTCAGAACAGAGTTAAACCGGATCAGGAAGGAGCATGATGAACTTCTTTCTCAGAACAACTCTCTTAAGGTGATGGTTTATCCTGCTCTGGTGATTAATTTGTCTACATATAATTAATATTTATCTGCAACTTTTGCAGGAGAAACTTGGAGACACACTGACAGGAGCAGAACATTCAAGGCCTGACAGAAATGGCCAACATTCTCTTGATGACAACCATTAAAAGCCTTTGGCTGTTGATGTTCAAGCAGCACAAATAATACAGCAGCGGGTCATTAACGACGTGCATGCTTCAGACCATTCCTGGAGCACAGCCTGACTAGATATATGCTCACTCGCAATGCATAGTATGTTAAGGGAAAAAATGAGCATTATAGTTTTCTGCAGTTAATTTTCAGTAGATAGGTGTGATGTCAATGGTGACCTCTGTAGGTGTGGTTCCTCATAGAGTTTCTGCCTTTATTGGTCTTTTAACAGTCAAGCTCAAACAGGATGTTGGCTGGAACACAGTTTCATCCTTGTTGTTAGAAGTAATGCTAGTTGCCTTTTTCTCATTTTACACATTCTGTCTGTGTTTGATGGAATCTTATCTTTCTGATTAAGTGATGTATCGGCTAGTAACTTAATTAATCATTGAGTATTCTGTAATATATTACATTATAGTTGAAGGCACACTGTCAAGTGTGTATGGTTTGCAATATAAAGAACTAAAGTTGTGATGTGACAGTCATGTTCTTTTTAGGCATACAAGTGGTAATCTACAGCATACACTAATATGCAATGATTTACATAACATATTTCAACTTGTTGGAATGTTGTCATTCTTTATGTAAGATTTCCACAAATGTGAAAGATAAGTTTCATTATGACTTATGAGGTTTAAGATAACTTGTACTATTTTGTGTTCTAGAAGAATCTGCATTATTTCAGATATGTTCAAGCATAAGAACGGAGATGTTTGTTTTATAGACCAAATGTTATGAACTGTGAAAACACTTGGAACCCAACACTAGAGCCTGTTGGGTTGTGTTGTGGTAGCGTTGGGAGCAATATGATGAGAGTTATCTGATTGCATTTCAGGTATGAAAACTATTCCAGCAATTAATAATATATATCTTTTTATATTGCTTTGGTTTTGTTGAATATATATATTTTTTGTTTTAATTTCTAGAATCCGAAGCTTGTGTGATCTAATTGTTGGTTCAAATATTAGATATGGAGGGGTCATGGCGTTCTCCTAATTAATTTTTTTTTTTCCTGTTTTACAGGCAGGAGACTCTTACCCTGTTTGTGGATTGAGAAAATGAAGACAGATTGAGGTACAATAATCTCGACAATAGATATTATTGGTTTCTTGACCACATTGACAGAAACATTTCTAAAATCGGAGCTTCATTTGTGATGGTATCACCAATGATGCTTTGGTAATAAAATAATCATTTAAAAACAAATATCTTGGGGATGGAGCATCTCTTCCATGGCATGAAAACAACCAATGGACCTCTTCTACAAGTTCATCATTGACACCATGCATAAAACTGTAGTGGTAAACAATCCTTGACTAATCCTATCTGAAGAACTTGATTTACTGGTCCCATCATTTAATTCAACTGGTGGTGGACTGTATGTCGGAACCAGACCTAGAGAGCCTATCAAAGGTGGTGGGGATGGCTGAGAGGGAGCTGGAGTTGGTCCTACTGCTCTCTCAGTCGGCGCTTGTCTGGGTGCAGGTTGGTGTAGTTTTTCCTTCTTCCTCTGTCACAACTCAATGTATGCCGTGGCACCTGAAGGAAGACCAACAGTACAGATATCTGTGTGAACAAGCTGAAGCTTGTTGAGGTAAATCCTCTCCCTCCTCTTTTGACTATTTAAGTACATATTCGTGCTGATACGTTGGAACCGTGGTTCCATTTGGGAAATGCAAAAGATCATCGAACGAAACAGCTGATGGGATTGAATGCCTCATATGAACTCCTGAGTTTTGTTCTCAGGTATCGAGGCTTTTGACAGAGCGTGGTCACTGGTGTGACGTGGTATCCTGTCCTGCACCATGTTGAGCAGCGTCTCAAAGGTGAAATAGCTGGCCCGTTGCATATCATGCATTGTGGTGTTGGTGTCTTTGTTCGGCTGGCTCTCATCAAGGGCTGAGGTTGAGACAATGAGGAGAGCCATAAAGAGGCTGGGGGTCAGGTAAACAGTTCTGTTTTACATCCTATACTTAGCGTGCATGCTCTTTTTGATGTGGGATTATTATAGAATGTCTTCACACGAAACTCTGCTGCTTCAACAGCTAAGTTAACGTCTTGTGCATGGTTGAAATTTTTTTTTTTTTTTTCATCACCAAGGTTTGTAGGTGAGATTGTAGGTTATTTATGGTTCGTGCACGAAAAATATTACCAGCTGACTTGCAGGGAATTTTAATTTTTTGTTCTTAGTCCTTTGTAAATATTTTGATTTCATATGTGGCAAAAGAAAGTTGCTTTCATTGCGAATCTGTGTGTATTTGTTCTTGGGATAATTTGGCAGGTTCTCTGCAATTTACAGCCTTTTCGTGTAATGCTTTTAATATTCACAATAATTGATATTTTGTCCTGAATATTTTCAGTTCATAATATTTCATTAGCACTTAATCGGATGTACAAATTCCTGAAATCTTATGTCATTTTTCTGATAATGTTGACTCATCTGACTTGCATTCATTCTGTGTGAACCAATTTTTCCTTAGGTTAACTTGACTCTTGGCATGAATTATTACGATTGCAGTTGTATTATCATCAATTCTCAGTCAACAGGATGCTGCCATGTTAGATTTCTCCAGAATTTGGATCATTATCACTCATTTAAAGGTACACTAAATAGGTCTTTGATTCTTCAATAGAGAAGGCAAGAACCACATATTAACATATCTGACAAAGATACTCAATTGTAACAAACAAACAAACAACAACTAAGCCATTTGTCCCAAGTATTTGGGGTAGGCTACATGAACCAAAAGAGAATTACGCCGGATCGGGCACATGGATCAGCTTTCTCCACTCATTCCTATCGAGCAATATGCCTTCACTAAGACCTTTAGCCTCTATAGTATTTTAGCAAATTTTACATGCAAGAATCTTGAATCATAACTGTTATATAATAGTAACTAGTGGCAAAGTCTGGAATTTTGATGTTCTCTTGCAGATCTTGACTTGAAGATTGGCTGAACGTATATGCTTGCATATTTGTTATGAGGCTGCTAGAGGTGGCCAACATTAGAACTCAGAAGTTGTGAGTCAGAGCAACCATGAATTGGGTCCCCATGGGATATGTAAACCAATAACCTCTTATGTTTCAAGTGTTTCAAGCCGGGCATGCATGCACACTATCTTTTCCCGTTATTATTATCAACGTTAAACGTTGAATTTGTTCCAATCTAATAAGTCTTCAATGCAGATAAGCCAAAAAATATTTGTGTTGTTACATGGTGTGCTAAATTTTCAGCTTGATAAACGTGGATTCTTGCTCTCTGGCGCAGATTCTACCAATAAGCTGATGGTTGCAGTATGTGAAGGTGTATTGAAGCGGTTTCTCTTCGGGGCTGTTTGGATTCAAGGAATCCGAGTGAAGTGAGGAAGGGGAAGTATAATTGCTCATTCTCTATCTATCCAAACACCGGAAAAGAAAATAAGAAAACCCCCTTTTCCCTTTTTTCATCTCTCTTTTACACAACCATTTTCTCACTTCCAGAATGCTACAGTTAATTTTGTGGTCATGTAAATCTCATTTATAATAAGTTATAGCATAAACAGTTAATTTTTTGGTGATGTAAATCTCACTTGCATTCTAATTACAATCTATTTTTTATTTTTCTTAATTAATTTTTATTTAATATTATTTTGCGGTCAACTTTGTGGTCAACTTTTCCATTTCCACTTTTCATTACCATCCAAACACCGAAATGACAAAACATTTTCCAAACCACACTTCCCAACAACCATCCAAACACCAGAAAACTTACTACTCATTTCCCTTTTTCCTAAAGGAAATAAATCTTACTTCCTACTTCCTCACTTCACACCAATTCCTTAAATCCAACAGACTCTCGTCGAATGGAAGCCAAATGGACCCATCGGCTTGAAAGAAAAAGTCATTAAGTGGAAAAATATTTGAAACTTTTCATACTAGTAATGAACTTTTTACGGGTTTATAGCATATGTGAAAAGCTGTATTTTCTTGTAAATAGATATTATTACCTTATTTTCTTCGCGATAAACTTTGTAAGAATTAATAGATTTTTTTTTTTTTATCTCTTGAAATTTTTGTGTTGAATTGGTAATCAAACAATATATCAAGGGGCTCAGATGTCGCAGTGTTCAATTTTTGGCCTTCCTCTGTCGATACTGTTTTTTCAAGACTATAATGTCGATAACTGGTACAAATTGTCTGCAAATTAATTCTAGAACTAAACAATCTGCATGCATGAGGGAAAATAGTTGGAATGTTTTTATTTTCCTTTCTCTAGAAAAACAATTATATGCGATCAGTTTATTGTTTATTGTTTATTTATTTATTTATGTGCGATAACCTTAGTGATTAATCCCAAATAAAGACCAATGACAGCTGAGCCATATGATCATGCTTAGAACTAAACATTGCCCACAATAGATATTACACTGAGAGCTTGATTCCTTCTGCCATGTGCATTTGATTTAAGTTTGCATCTCTATTACAGTTGTGTTTCTTTGACATTAATAATTATTTTCTGTTACATAATAAAGACTATAGTAAAAATATATTGCAAGAGTCCTGCAAATATATCCTTGACAAAAATCAAATTTGTAAAATTAACAATTTTCTTTTGATTTATTTCGGACGAAAACAATATTATTATTGTAAAATAAATGTATGCAGAATTCAGGAATTTAACTCTCTTTTTTTTACCTAATATCACTCAGCAAGCTTAGAGGTTTTAGAGAGGGTTAAAACTTAGGCTTTTGTAGAGAGGGTTAAAATTTACAAGATAACGTATAGAGAGAGCTAAATTTTAGACTTTTTGTATGAGAGAATTTATGTAGGAGAATAGAGATTTGACAAACATGTAATTGTTGATCTCACATTAGGTGGCCCAATAACCTTGGTTAATTAACATTGGATTTCTAATTAAAGTTAACTGATATAATAAGATGCCCATGTTAAGTTACATTTTGTGTAAAGTTTTAATAATCATGTATGGTATAAAGTAACCATGATGGGTGGTTTTATCAAACATGATTACTTGCAAATGAGACCCACTTCTCTCATCCTGTGAATGAACACAAACTTCCTCCCTTGTTTTGAGGACTCTATCACCTTTGAGAAATTAGGGTTTGTGATAAGAGAAGAACAGAGAGAAGAGGATCATTGCAGATTAAAGCTATTGCAGGATTAAAGAAAGGATCAAGGTCTTCATCCATTCATCTTCCTCGATTAATCAATGGCTTCAGGTATGTTGATTTAGTATGCATTCGATTTCTTGAGATGTGTTGATTCTAGATCCATGCTTATATTATCCGCATTTCAGTTTAATTTCTTACATTTGGTATCAGAGCATGTATTTTAGAATCAATACATCTTGGATTAAAGATTATGGGAAATTAGGGTTTTTGATTAACAATTCATAAAATCATTTTTGATCTTTTAATTGTAGAATTTGTAGAGGATTTAATAACCCTAATATACTGTTAATATTCCTTAGATTATGCAATTAATTGGGATCAAAATTCAGGAATTAGAAACCCTAATTTTCCCTAATTTTGGATTAAGTCGATTAAGCAGAAACTGCCTTTGATAACTGCTTCGTCGACTATTAGTCGACTAGCCCAAATTATAGTCGACTAATTCTATTTCCAGAAAGTTGAGAACTCTCTGTTTTACTCTACAGGAGTCGACTTGGATTTTTGTGTAGTCGACTAATAAAATGTATAGTCGACTAACTCTTTTCCCAAGTCGACTAATAATTTAACCGAGAGTTGCCTTCCAACAGGAGTCGACTAATAAAATGTGTAGTCGACTAATAAAATTTATAGTCGACTAATAATATTGGTATAGTCGACTAACATTTCTCTGCCTTAGTCGACTAGACCTAAATGTATAGTTGACTTGTATTGACCCAAGTCGACTAATCTTTCTTTGCAGTCGACTTGACGTAGCCTTAGTCGACTAGGCTTATCTGGACCAGTCACTAATGCTTGTTTAATTCAATCATAATGTATGTTACACATTTTAAGTTATTGTTTAATATTGATTGATGTTGGTCAAGTAATAGAATTGGAGTATTATAGTATTACTCAAATAAAGATTAGAGAATATTATTGGTTAGTTTTTATTCATAAGGCTTATTGATTTAGTAGTTGCCAAAGTGACCTATGTTAGTAAACCTTATGAATATACAACTACATAAAAGACTTGTCAATGAGGGTGACATTAAGGACAATAATATTCTCGATGGCGGTTCTAGTTAGGAGATTGGGACTGGCCCAAAGGAAAGTCTCTTTCAACTAATTATGAACCGGAGTAGGGTAGTATAATTTATGTAACTTAGTGGTGTAGAATTGGATACCCAAAAGTAACATGACTTACTATCTAAGTGACATAAATTATATTAGACCTACATAGGTGATAAAAGTTCTCACCTAAAGAGTGAACACTAGATATGCTTAGATTTCACCCAAGGAGAAATCAAAGTGATATCAATAGTTCATCTTCATTAAATTTAAAGTTTTTTTGTATTGATTCGAGGCATTAATGTGAGCTTGTCCTATTATGTTTCAGTGAACGTCCCCACTTCCCTTCACACTCATGCAACTAGCATTCCAGCCCTGGATGGTACAAACTTCTTTGAGTGGTTTGAGCATGTACAATTTACACTGGGTGTTCTGGACTTAGACATGGCTCTTTTAGTAGAGAAACCTGATGAAGTGACTGCTGAAAGCACAGCAGAACAGGTTAGCCATGCCAAAGCTTGGGAAAGGTCGAATAGACTCAGTCTCATGTTCATCAAGATGACCATAGCCAATAACATCAAGACTTCACTCCCACATACAACTAATGCATCTGAACTTTTAAGTGCTGTTAAAGACCGATTTAAGTCTGCAGATAAGTCATTAGCTGGCACCCTTATGGCTGAACTGACTATCATGAAATATGATGGTAGTAGAGGAGTTCAACAACACATCCTTAACATGACTGATAAGGCTGCCAAGTTAGGTACACTGGGAATGAAAGTGGATGAATCCTTCTTGGTACAGTTCATCCTCAACTCACTTCCTCCTCAGTTCGGGCCATTCAAGATCCACTACAATACTCATAGGATAAGTGGAATCTGAATGAGCTGACTGGTATGTGTGTACAAGAGGAAGTGAGACTGAGGCAAGAAGGGCATCACTCAGTGTTGGCAGTATCTCAAGGAGCTATCCATAAGAAAGGTAAATATGGAAGAGGTAGAGATTTCCACAAAGAAATGGAATGAACCTGGGGAAAGTAGCCAGGGTCATGGAAAGCCTTTCACTGTCAAATGCTACTTCTGTGGCAGAAAAGGACATGTGAAGAAGGACTGCAACAAGAGGAAAGTTTGGTTCGAAAAGAAGGTATGAATCTTTCTTTTGTATGTTATGAATCAAATCTTGCTGAAGTTCCTTCTAATACTTGGTGGATTGACTCTGGAGCCACAACTCACATAACTAATTCAATGCAGGGATTCCTTACAACCCGAAAACCGAAGGAAAGTGAGAGATTTGTCTTTATGGGGAACCGTCTCAAAGTGGAGGTCGAGGCTGTTGGTACTTACCGACTACTCTTAGAGACGGGTCATCAGATGAATCTTGAAGATACTTTTTATGTACCTTCGATTTCTAGGAACTTAATGTCATTATCCAAATTAGATGTTGGATATTCTGTTTTATTCAGTTGTGGAAAACTCAGTTTAATGTATAATTCAATGTCGGTTGGACATGGAATTTTATGTGATGGTTTATATAAAATTTCATTGAATGATGAGTTTGCACAATCTCTTTTATCTCTGCATTCGAATGTTGGCATTAAACGTGGCTTAATTAATGAAATTCCTCTATCTTGTGGCATAGACGACTGGGGTATATCTCCAGGGATAGAATTGAAAGATTAGTGAAGAATGGGATTTTGGATAACCTAGACTTCACTGATTTTGGTGTGTGTGTGGATTGCATAAAGGAAAGCAAACCAAACACACTAAGAAAGGTGCCACAAGAAGTAAAGAGCTTCTTGAAATAATTCATACAGATATTTGCGGACCACTCTCCATTCCATGTTTTACGGGAGAGAGATACTTCATTACCTTTATAGATGATCTGTCACGTTATGCTTATGTATATCTAATTCATGAAAAGTCTCAGGCTGTTGACATCCTTGAGGTGTTCATTACAGAAGTCGAGAGACAATTAGATAGAAAAGTTAAAATCATAAGATCAGATCGAGGTGGTGAGTTTTATGGAAGATATGATGAGTCAGGACAACATCCTGGCCCATTTGCAAATTTCTAGAAAAGCATGGTATTTGTGCTCAATACACAATGCCAGGTACGCCTCAGCAGAATGGTGTTGCTGAAAGGCGAAACCGAACACTTATGGATATGGTTAGGAGCATGATGAGCTTCTCTAATGTACCTAATTCATTGTGGAATGAAGCCTTAAAGACTGCTATGTATATCTTAAACAGGGTTCCTAATAAGGCAGTCCCAACAACTCCTTTCGAGTTGTGGACTGGTAGGAAACCTAGTTTAAGACATTTACATGTTTGGGTTGCCCAGCAGAGGCTAGAATTTATAATCCACAAGAAAAGAAATTAGACTCAAGAACAATATCTGGGTATTTCATTGGTTATCCAGATAAGTCTAAGGGGTACAAATTTTTATTGCCCTAACCATAGTACAAGAATTGTTGAAACTGGTAATGCCAGATTTCCTGGAGATGGTGAAATTAGTGGGAGTGATGAACCAAGAAAATAGATCTTGAAGTGGTAAGGGTAAATATCCCAATACCCTTTCCTTCAAGAGAAATTGTTGTCCCTCAGCTTGATCATCAAGTTGAGATACCAGAACAACATAATGATATTGGTTCACCACTTCATGAGGATATCGCCATTGAAAATATTAAAACCACCACAACCGCAGCTTTGAGGAGATCTCAAAGGGAAAGAAGATCTGCCATTTCAGATGATTATGTGGTGTATCTACAGGAATCTGATTATGATATTGGGATAAATAAAGATCCAGTTTCATTTTCACAAGCCATAGAATGCAATGATTCTAGAAATGGATTGATGCTATGAATGATGAGTTGAAATCTATGGACCAAAACCAAGTCTGGGATCTCGTTGAATTGCCTAATAACTGTAAGAAAGTCGGGTGTAAATGGGTCTTTAAGACCAAGCGCGACTCTAAAGGCAATATCGAACGATATAAGGCCAGACAGGTTTCACTCAGAAGGAAGGCATTGATTATAGAGAAACCTTCTCTCCAGTATCAAAAAAGGACTCTCTTAGAATCATTTATGGCCCTTGTAGCTCATTATGATTTGGAGTTATATCAAATGGATGTAAAAACAGCTTTTCTAAATGGAGATTTGGATGAGGAAATTTACATGGAGCAACCTGAAGGGTTCGCAATAAAGGTAAAGAACACTTGGCTTGCAAATTAAAGAAATCCATATACGGACTTAAACAAGCTTCCAGGCAATGGTATATAAAGTTTAATGATATCATTACCTCTTTTGGATTTACAGAAAATACTGTTGATCAGTGTATATATTTTAAAGATCAGTGGAAGCAAGTTTATATTTTTGGTTCTGTATGTGGATGATATCTTGTTAGCCAGTAGTGATATTGGTTTGCTGTATGAAACTAAAAGCTATCTTACCAAGAATTTTCAGATGGTTGATATGGGTGAGGCAACTTATGTTATTGGCATAGAGATCTTCAGGGATAGATCTCGAGGATTGCTAGGATTGTCTCAGAAAGGTTATATCAATCGAGTCTTGAAAAGATTTCATATGAAATTGTGTTCAGTCAGTCCTGCACCCATTATGAGGGGTGACAATTAAGTGGGAGTCAGTGTCCTAGAAATGACTTAGAAAAGGGTCAAATGCAGAAAGTTCCGTATGCATCAGCTGTTGGGAGCTTGATGTATGCAAGCACTTGTACCAGGCCAGATATCAGTTTTGCTGTTGGGATGTTGGAAGATACCAGAGCAATCCAGGAATGGAGCACTGAAAATTGGCTAAGAAGGTAATGCGGTATCTTCAAGGGACGAAGGACCATATGCTCACATATAGGAGATCAGATCAGTTGGAAGTGATAGGCTATTCGGACTCAGATTTTGCTGGTTGCCCAGATAGCAGGAAGTCTACTTCAGGCTTCATATTCTTGCTAGCAGGTGGGGCAATCTCGTGGAAGAGTGTAAAGCAGTCTATCACTGCTTCATCTACGATGGAGGCTGAGTTCATAGCTTGTTTTGAAGCCTCGAATCATGCATTATGGTTACGGAATTTTATCTCAGCACTTGGTGTAGTTGACTCTATTGCCAGGCCGCTGAAGATATATTGTGACAATACAGCAGCCGTTTTCTTCTCTAAGAATGGAAAGTACTCTAATGGTTCCAGACACATGGAACTTAAGTACTTGGTGGTTAGAGAAAGAGTTCAGAAACAGAAGGTGTCAATTGAAAGTATAAGTACCACTTTAATGGTTGCTGATCCAATGACCAAGTGATTGCCTCCAAAGACATTTAAGGAACATGTTGTTAGAATGGGTCTTTTGAACAATCTGTAAATGTATGGTTTGGTACTTGTATAATTGACATTATTGCGCAATGAAAGTTTGTTTCTGTATTTCCTGTTATCCAATTATGTGTGCACATATTATGTATGGATGTATGTTAAACAGGAAATGTCTTTACAAGACAATTACAGGGGTCATTTTGGTTATGGACTCAGTTAGTAAGGGTTATCAATGTTGTGGTACATAGAAGGGAGTATGACATGGATGTTGTATAACCGCTATGACTCGCATTGGTGGTCCAAACTAATTGCAGTATTACAGTATTTCATATTTGGGCTTATCAGTTGTTTTTTAAAATTCGTGATCACGTGTCAAAGTTTTCAGTATGGAATCCAATGGAGTCAAAATGATTTACAAATGAGTCTTTTCTTTTATTTGTTTTCTAAAGTTTTAACCTAATCGGTTAATGGTCCAAGTGGGAGAATGTTGATCTCACATTAAGGTGGCCCAATAACCTTAGTTAATTAACATTGGATTCCTAATTAAAGTTAACTGATATAATAAGATGCCCATGTTAAGTTACATTTTGTGTAAAGTTTTAATAATCATGTATGGTATAAAGTAACCATGATGGGTGGTTTTATCAAACATGATTACTTGCAAATGAGACCCACTTCTCTCATCCTGTGAATGAACACAAACTTCCTCCCTTGTTTTGAGGACTCCATCACCTTTGAGAAATTAGGGTTTGTGATAAGAGAAGGACAGAGAGAAGAGGATCATTGCAGATTAAAGCTATTGCATGATTAAAGAAAGGATCAAGGTCTTCATCCATTCATCTTCCTCGATTAATCAATGGCTTCAGGTATGTTGATTTAGTATTGATTTAGTATGCATTCGATTTCTTGAGATGTGTTGATTCTAGATCCATGCTTATATTATCCGCATTTCAGTTTAATTTCTTACAGTAACTGTTATAGAGAGCTACAGAATATGAATTTGATTACACGTGGGCTGCTCTCAAACAGTTTTGATTACAGATGGGCTGCACTCAAACAGTTTTGAAACAATTGTGTAACAAAATTTAATTTAAAGTTAAAATTTTCAATTCAATTTTCTCAGACATAATTCTCAACGTATTTGAAAAAAAAAAATATATATTTTAATCAATCAAAGTTCTTACTATGTGATGTTCTTGAGAATTATACTTGCTAGCTCGCTTTAGTAAGGTCCAAAAGGCTCCAGATGGCTCTCCGACTCAAACCCCTCCCCTCCGAATATTCAGTCAGATGGCTCTCGACTCAAACCGCTCCGAAGATTCAGTCAGTTTTCAGTCTTTGTATAAAAACTGGACAAGAAATGGGTCCATTGGGGTAATGCCAGCGGGCGCCCCGTCTCAAATGTAACAAACAACTCTACTTTAGCTTGGAAACCCATATCCCCTGATGTGACGATCCCCTGATGTGACGATCGAGCCTTCCTTGGTCTGATGAGATCCAACACTTGCAGGTGGGAAGAGTGATTGAAGGATGCAGCGTCGACGGTGGAGCACTAAAGAGATAAAGGAGCTTAAGGTTGTATCAGAGTATCAGTTGCTGCAGTAATCAAAGGAGAGAATCAATCTGAACTGTGCGTGGAGTTTAATTTGTATTAAGGTTATTGATCTGCATAGCAGCAGCTGTTGATGTCTTAGTTTGTGAATTTGGGTGCAGGTCAGAATTGTGAAGCTACCAATACATGAACCCCGCTCTAACGGTTTTAAGAGACTTTTCTTAAATCCTGTCTAAAAAGACTTCGGAGCTTAGCATGACTGGGGACTTTTATGACAGAATTTTCCTAAATTTGCTGAATTATTCAAGTTCTGTAAAAGGGATTGGATGCCTTAATTTCCCAAGAGATTAGTGATGATATCTTGATTACTTTTACTATATTCTTTTCCTATTTCTCTATAACTCATTCTTACAGGTTGATATGGCTCGTCGGAGCAAACGCCGGTTTATTTCGGTCACGGTGACGGATCCGGAGATCGCATTATGGTCCAATCAGGTCTCCTCTGAAGACACCAAGTCCTCACAATCATAACCATCCTTCTATACTTACTATCAAACTTACAATTAGTTTTCTCCAATTTCTCTAATGCACTCACCACCAGTTAATGTAATCTTGACTCGGTGTACAACTCAAATCACAACCATAACTCAATAGAATATATATAATAATTTATGCCACAAAAATTGAAGATTAGTCTTTTAACATCCAAAATTCTCTTTTTGGATGACTTGGAGCCAATGAGAATGATATAATATTGAGCATTCAAACATTTAAATGGCATGAAACATGTTGACATGAATGATCTTCTCATCCAATAAATGTGCTAGAGGTCCGGAGAGGTACAACTTTGGCCACCTCCCTCAATGCAGATTGCATTCTGGGAAGATCCAGCTTTTAACAATCTTCGCCTTAACCAATCAAACTCAATTGCTTAGTTGGTTTTTTAACTGAAAATGGGGAGGAACTTGTTGGATCATACATTAATTAATACGCATCTGCTTGGCTCAATACTTAAACAGGAAGTGGACCTCTTTCCTTGAGCTATAATGAACTAGTTCTTCCAAAGCTTCTTTTACGTAGGGCATTACTATGTACTACTGGACGTCCTTATTTGCCAGTAAAAAGAAATGAAAAAAATTCCTCTCAAAAAAAAAAATAAAAATTCTTTTCACCGATGTAATGCTCCCAAGTTATCATTTATTTGTTTGTCCATAACTATTTGAAAAGCAAGGTGTGTGATTTTTTTTTTTAGGAGGGGATGAGTCTAAAATTTTTTGTGTTTAATAATAAAGAGAGAGTTTTGAAGTTAAAGAAGAGCTAAGGTTATGGAAGTTGTGTGTACTTACTAATTACATGATGTGTATGCTAACTAATTGGTGTGAAAAAGTTGTAATATTTGAAAAGTTAATTTTTTATTTAAAGGGTAAACTGTCCAAGAAAATCTTAATTTATTTTTTGGCGCTACTTATTACTTTTTTGGGTTTAAATAATCACACTCAAGTTGTCTTCATTTCATGACTAATAGTTGATATATATATATATATATATATATATATATATATATATATATATATATATATATATATATATATATATATATATTAAGTTTTTGGGTCTTGATGATATTGGACCAATACGGATTGCACTTGGGTTAGATATGCAACTCCACATTTAGAGAACATTTTTAAATAGGAAGTAATTAATATAAAGGTCATTAAATCAATAGTGAAATAAGGTAGAACCTTACATAATTTGAGGAGGTTAGCACTAGCTAGAGGTTGAGATAAATTTAAGAGATTCTGTGGTTAGCTATGTATAGGAGTGAGCATTGCCTTCTCCAGTCATTTACTTTTTATTTATTTTCAACCAATGGAATTTTGTTAAATATGGCATTTAAGGAACTCCTCACTATAGACTAGCTAGAATAAATTGATAAGTTTGGACAAAAAGAAAAAAAAACGGTATGCGAAAGAAGTGATTGAATATAGGTTTAAATAATATTAGATATAAGACTCTATAAACAGTTTTTTTTTCTTTTCTGTCAGATTGGAATCCAATTTTATTAATCAATTTAGGGAAGATTATGTAACCTAAGAGAGGAATGTTTCTTTGAAAACTATGAGGAACCTGACAGTTTTCAAATTTCAATTTCAATCACAAATATATGTTTATATATTTATTTGAAATTATAAGTTCATATAAATATTTTGATTTAAAATTACAAAATTATAGATAGACTTTAAAGAGAGATTCTGATTTATACATTTCTATTTTTTATCGCCCACCGGTTAAGAATATTTGTGTAATTTTCTATAAATATTCCATCAAAGCATATAGGAGTTTTAGAAGGGAATTAGATCCTCTCCATTGTCAAAAACGTACTTGAGTAACATTGCTTTTGATCTCGGACTGAGATTTGAAACACAAAATATTTAAAGAAAATCTTGATTGTGCTTCGAATAATATAAATGCTATTCCCAATTATGAATTTAATAGTATGTAATTATCTAATGTTTGGGAATACTTAATAAGTTGTACTTTCATACGCACTAATCAAAATCTATTTATCTTTAAAATATTTTGAAGCTAAAGACTCATCTAGTGAATCTTAAACTCAGACGAAGTTGAACTTGAAGAACAAGGGGCGAGTTTGCTCAGGAAAACTCGATCTAGTACTATACTTCAATCTACGTTTGACCCTTTCTCTTTTAACAGAATACTACTAAAAATGTCCACTTAGTTTATGATATCCATAAATCACAAAGTTCTTTCTCCGCAAACTCTTCAATCCATTATAAGATTTTCAATCGCACTCATTAAAGTTTTAGTTAATTTCCTCCAATTTCTCATGCACGTGTAAAGACCAATTACAATCCTCAATATTTATTAATGATAACCTATTTCTCATCTTGAATGTGAGTTGAGTAGGGAGACACCTAGCAGAAATATTCAGCAAAGATAGTATATAATAATACAAGCATTCAGATGGCATGAATCATCTACAGCGCATGAATCAAGCCATCCATCAAGAGATTTCTAGATGTATTATAATTGTCACGAAAAAATCATGTTTCTTTAAAGAAAAACAAATTAATAATAATAATAAAAAAGATGATGATCATGCCAAAGGGGACTACTCACTGGTTGAGATTTGAGAACAAGTCAGTACAATACATGCAATTTTCATGGTGAATACTGTAATTATCAAACATGCATATGCTCTCAATGAAAGGCAATAATGCAGACAAGCACACTAAGATCTGCATATATGACCACCATATATATACAATTAACAATATAAACGCGATGTATACTGCCTTCCGTCCTCAGTTGCTCTTCTTATAGGGTACCATTCTCGTCGCTGTTCTTGTTGGAACTTGAATTGCCGCAGATGATTAGATTCATCAGATTTTCTCATGAATTGTTTGGTGTGTTCAGTGCGCGTTCCTTTTGATACATCGATGGGTCTGTGGCAATTCTGCATTCATCTTATGCGTCTGAAAGAATATTGAGAAATGGCAAACAAGGTGAAGTTGGAAGAGAAGTACCATACCGCTCAAGCTTGTGGTTGGCCTGCCTACTGGTGCGTGTTACCTTCTCCCCTATCATCACGAGTGCAAAGGTGCCGTTCCTCAACGATGAGATCTCTCAAAGAGGTATGTAATTAGTCTTTTGTAAACAAACCATAACATTAACGGAAAATTTCCTCATGATTTGAGAGAAAATGCAGGGCACTGATCTTTTCCACGGGAAATGGATTCAGAATTCTTCGCCACCTCCTTACACCAACACAACCTGCAAGTTCATGCACAAACACCAGAACTGTACTTCATGCACAAACACCAGAACTGTACGAAGAACGGGCACTGGATACCTCTTCTGGAGATGGAAGCCGGACAGCTGCAACTAACTTCCCTCTGATCCGAAGAAATTTCCTGAACGCTATGCGCGGCAAGTCTTGGGCTATGGTCGGAGACTCTGCCAGATGCAGTCACTTCTTTGCATTCAATGTCAGGTGCACAACGCAGATGTTGTAGTTCCTAGTTAGATGTTTCCAGCATACTAAGTGATAACATATACCACAATAAGGTATACAAATCCCGTACGTGGTACTTCCGCTCGCACAACTTCACTCTGGTGACAAGAAGGGCGCCATTCCTCCCCAGAGCCGACTTTCTGATGAAGGTGAATGTCAATCTTTATATGGACGAACTTGAAACCTAATGGACAAAAGAGTATCACAGGCACGACTATGATCGTGGTTTGAATGGCCGATGATCCTTGAAGAAAATAACACTGTTGTTGGCTGCCATGCTTGCCATGGCAAGTACAAGGAACTTGGGATCTTCTACCCTCATCGCCGGGCTCTGCAGATGGCTTTTAACTTCACCAAGGCATCTGATCACAAGCCTGTAGTAGTTTTCAGGACATGGTCACCAAACCACTTCAAGTATGGGGAGTGGTTTACAACAGGACCACCCTATACAAAGAAGGCGGGCACGATGGTAGTTACATAGACCATTGAAACTATGTGATCAATATGGAGGAGTTCAACAAAGCAGCTTCCATTGGGTCTGTAAAGGGAATTCGGATGAAACTTCTCTACATTCACCATCTTTCGCTGCTGAGACCAGACAGGCATCCAGGTCTGTACATGAAGTTCCACCCGTTCAATAAAGACAAGAATGCCAAAGTCCAGAACGATTGCCTTCACTGGTGCTTACCGGGGCCTGTCGATACCTGGAATGATTTGATGCTGGAGATGCTGATCAGGGAAGGGTATACAACTGCCAGTTTGAAGGACAGAAGCATTCACTGCAGCCATGGAGTTAAAACAGTGTATGTCAATCTGCTAGATTTCTCATGTGCTTATGCAATTATATACTCTGTTGTTGTTAGACTCCAATCAAAATCAATTTACCTGTGGAAGAAGTTTTCCTTCTTTCGTTAAGTAAAGCCCACTTCTTTCGATATGAAAACTCAGTCAGTGTGTTAATTTACACGAAATCGGTGCCTAATCAAGTAACAAGATTGATGCAATGCACATAATCATCCCTGCAGCCAACAAAGATGCGACCACGGATCATGACAGGGGAAGAGAAAATATCGCCAGGGAGTTCCAAGATTGCGAATTCTTGCACCATTCGGCTCTGGGAAACTTCTCCATGATGAGCTCTCTCTTGCTTAGCATTCGAGTTGATCCTAAGCACATGGATCTTCCCAGAGGAGCTACAAACACAGGCCAACCTGAAAAAAAAAGGATACAGCCAGTTGTAGCGTTCATCCATGAGAAACCTCCTCACAGAATCTTATTATTACAAGTAGTCTCTTTACCTGTCACATGGATCTGAGGGCTCGGTTTCCAGAAGAGAATGCTCGTCGACATAAGCCGAGGCAGTGATTGGGTCACCAACTTGATATTTCCATAGGATTTCTCCTCCCTCCTGTAATTAGAACATTTTGTTGTAACTGGTTAAAGAACCACGGGAAGTGTTAGCAATGTGTTGGGATTTGAGATGGTGGTACTAGGATGGTTTCTACATGGGTGTTCTGGGATACCGGTTAGCTAGCTTATATTTATATACTGCAGTCTGCCGTAACAAAACACACTCCTGATTGTTAAGCACTAACATAGACTTTCCGTCACTGTGTTAAGTTGGAAACCGCCCAAAGAGTTCATAAGATCAAAGGATGTTGAGTCTCAAAGCTTACAGTCTCAAAGCTTACCACATCAAGTGAATAGACACTACCATCTCGGGAACATATCAAAACCTGCATGAGTTGGAAGGGAAAACATCAGTGCAAACATAAAATATACTTAAATAAACACAAACATATTATACACTAAATCAATTTAGGGGAATTATGCTATGCTATCTCTGCAAGGATGTGATTGACTTCATACAATACACTGTTTGCTTCGAGTGGGAGCAATTAGACCACTAAGGAAAGACAAACCGGCATGTTTATTCTGTTGCATTGTGGAAGGCAACCAGAATATGCAATCACTTAAATATCATGTCTTATAGGTTTTTCCCAAGTCGAGGGTATCTCAAGAAGGGTTGTTGTGCCTGATAGTATGAGCTTAAACTGCATGATTGATAAGGTTGTCACTAACAACCGAACTTCCAGGTAGAAAAGAAGGTCACTAGTTATCTACTTCCCTTGAGTGGGAACGCAGCAGCATCCACCAAGGTTAATGTTCTGAGGCAGATGTAAATATGTGTCAATCTTTGTCCTCCCCCCCACCCCCCCCCCCCCCCCCCCCCCCCCCCCCCCCCGCCCCCCCCCGCAACACCCCCCACACCCAAAACAAAAAAAAAAAAGGACGGCATAGTCTTGGAGGTACTATAATTTCGCATATGCATTGTAGAAATGTAACCTCAAAAGGTAGAATGCTACATAATTCTTAACCATAAAAGATGGTGCCATGGAATCACACAACAAACAATGTATTGTATAAATAATTGTTAAAAAAACAAGTCATATTAGTTAAAACAAGGGAAACTAAAACATTTTTCTTCAGAGTGATGCTGTCATGCCAAGCAAAATCCAGCTAACCTATAATGGTCACATGATTACAAAGAGCACACCGTAACACATAATACGCAAAGAGATTAATTTCATAAATCAACTTTCTCAAATTCAGCACTGTTGTCATTCTATTCAGGTGAAGTAGATGCCTGTGAACTAGCTATGCATTGTACCTTCATGTGCCTATATTCTAATTGCAGTTGAAACCACAAAAAGTACTGTAATTTACTCCAATCAAAATAGTACATTTTACTAAATTTATTTACGTAAAAAAACTTCGAAGAAAATATATTTGTACGAGCAATTTATTGCACCTGAGAAGGAAGAGCAGAAGATATGCAAGCTCCAGCAAAGATCGGACCACCAACAGTCACCTGATTTGAAGTAGAACCACAATCAGATAATTGAAAATTATATGACAGACAAATACAAGTAAATGGGTTGGCAAATAATGCATGCACAAGAGTGCTTGCATGGTTCAGGATGTGTAGGATTTCAAATAGGAGTAAGCACTAAAGAAGACAAAGAAAAAACCAATTTGGTAGGTAATGTAGAGACAACAATTGGAATGGTTGGGAACATACATGAGGCACGTTTACTCTCACAGGCTTGGATTACTCGGAAGCTTCCTTTGACATGGTTATTAAGCAACTAACTTCATCATGATGGAAGAAAACTTTAGCTGGAGTTAATGAAATTGGAGATGAAGCAGAACCACCTGATTTCTTCTCAGCAACCAGATTTTATTTAGGATTTAAAGTTACCAGAAATTCTAATTTTATTTGTTTCTTTTAGTTGCCTATTTATTTTTGAAAATATATCAAGAATAGGAGTTTGATTCTAGTTAGGATTTTAGTTGCATAGAGTCGCTGAGGCCTAATTATCATAGACCATCAAAGTTTTTAGTATATAATATCCTGTTTCTCCACTTTATGTTATTTTCCCCTGGGACCAACCTACTGTTCCTATTGCAGATAAGAAGCCACTACTATTAACACATCAGTGAGCAGTTAGTGCCATTTACGACAATCATACTTTACACTTTATCCTTTATCAGACGTAATTCACAGATTTTTATCAGCAAGGGGCTTAGCCATAAAGTTAATAATTATCAGGGCAATGATGTTTAGCCACAGAATATATCAGATTGATCTCCACATCAGCATCCTAACTTCACCATGTAAGAATGTTCCAGTGATCCCAAAAGTTTTGTTCTGATAGTCCTATAGTCTATAGTGCTTGATCAATGTCATGGAAAAAAAATAAACATAGGAGAGATAAAAACACTGGAAAACTTGGCGCACCACATTTAGAAATATTTTAGCATTAACAAGGATAAAACTCCCGAAAAATAAAAGAAGCAAAGGTTAACAATTGGGATACATCCATAAATGCATGAAGCGCAACCACATCATCTACCTTCCAAATGACATGACCTCCTGAATTGAGTGCAAGTACATGCCCATCCACCAGGCAGCAAATGACTGCAAAAGATTGGCTCAATCCAGGTAATTTGACACAAAATGCTTTCAACAGAAACTATTAGATTCATAGCACAAAGTGAAAAAAACAAAAAGAAAATATAATGAAAACAATGTGTTAGAAAGAAACTTTGAAGGGATATATATGTTGGTGAAACAAGTGAGTACCATTTCCACTGAAAGAATCCCTTGCAAGGGATCCAAAAATTGGTGTTCCCGATTCATATGACCAAACTATCTCGGGTGACAGAGCCTGCTTAATTTAAAAATCAAACAAACCTCTTCCATGTTAAAAGGACAATAAGATGAAATATATACATAGTAATTGATTACATTGTAGTCCAAAATCATCAGCGGCTATTACAGTAGGTTGTTATCTAGCCCACTGGATGGTGACTCAAGCTGCTTTGACTCGTAATCAAAAGCAGGCAAGAGTGTACAATGTACATACTTGTTATAGTGTAAGTCATGTTTCTGCTGGGAAAACACATTGGTTGGAGGATTTTATAGTGCAGAAGCGTAACCTCTTCAATCTTTCATGTGAGACAGAACAACTACAAGATTATAGCAAAATACATTGAAAAAGATATACAAGAGGCACCAAGCATATATGTGATACAGCTAAACCTTTCCTTATGATTTGAAGTATTGCAAATTCTGAAAGTTCAAAAGCATAACAGCCAAGAGACATAACCCCGTGATCTCCTGAATTGAAAGAAAAAATAAAGAAAGAAAAGATCTCTCAAACAGTAAATCCTTCCTTCATCAGATTTATGTGTTAACACTCCAACAACGGCACGAGAATACTATTAAGAATTAAGCCTTAAATCATTCTCGAGATCACATCATAGCTAAACCAGTAATGCCAACCAAGGACTTAAAAACCAGCTTATTTTGGCATTCACAAGACACAACTGCAGCATTTTAAGTCCCATAAAATACTAACCTTAAACAGAAAGGACTTGGACTTGACGAAGTTATATTTGTCCTGAATTAAGAACCTAGCACAAGCCTCTTTTATTACTTCCAACAACAAAGATGGGATAAAGTTATGGCAGGTTATGATCATGCCCCATCTGACAATTCATTCATACAAAAGAACGATAACCCTTACAAGTCTTAATACATTTTGCATCCTTTTTGCACGAGACCTTCTCCTGTGACATTAGGTGGCCTGGATACAGTTAATTCCACCTGAAATTTACTTAGAAAAATTTATCTTCTACCGGAAAATGGTTGGGAACACAAACATAATATATGGCATCTGTCAGAGATCATTTACTGAAAACACGTCAACCAGCTCGTGCGCTATCCATGAACCAGTTAGAGTAGGTGAATAAATACTAATACAGCCAGCAAAGTAACACTATTTGAAATCAATCACAAAGAAGAAAACATTTGTAGGCCATAAAATAGCTTCAAGACTGATACAGACACATAAAGAACAAAATGTTGAAAACAGCAAAACGAATTTGTCCTGTAACCAACATTGAGTTCAGATGACACAAGAAACTCATGAAACATAAACTACGAAGAAAGCACAAGGGACTCCTTTAGAGGTAATTTGACCTTTCTCAGCAGTAATGGTTATTGTCATACCTTCATTGATATTCCAACCACACGACCACTTGTAGATGCTGCATAGATCATGTCGCGTACCTAGGGGAAGAATGCTTAACAAATAAGCAGGTACTCACCAGACAACCAATTCAAAGTATTTTTTTATTATTATCGATTTTGATAAATATACAATTTCTAACCACAAATAGGAAAAATGTACCATCAACAGTAATACAATATAACTCGCATAAAAGAGCTATATAATATTCTTTTTGACAGACCGAGAAGGTTAAATAATAATATAATTCACTTAAAACATAAAACATTTCATGATTGTTTGCTTACAAATCTTCCATGAAGTGAAAGAAAACAAAATTATGTTGTCTATAACTTGAAGAATTATTTTGTATATACAAGATGTGCGTGTATTATCATAACAAAAATGAAAAGGAGCTTTCAAGTACCTAACAATGGTTCTCAAAGATGGGTGGTGGTGCTGGTGGTTTTTGTGTGTGTGTGTGTGTGTGTGTGTGTGTGTGTGTGTGTTGGGTTTGGGTTTTGGGGGGGGGGGGGGGGGGGGGGGGTTAGGAGGGTTACAGAGGTTCATTTGGAAAGACTCGCCAAAAAAATATTATGAATAAGTTCCAGTTTACTAAGAAGCCAATTAGATTTGTAACTTCCTTTGATCAAACCATCCAAAGTATAACAAGCTGCTAACGTTGTCGAATAGGAAAACCTTTTAAAGGAATCAGAAAGCATACCAGATCTATCGAAGGTGAACCATAAATACTTCCGCCACATGAGATTTTGTAAGAGCAACAATGTTTCACATAATCTAAGGCATACACACAATGGTCATGTGCGCCACACCTGTTACATAAATGAGGCAACATGAATTTTGGTTCAATGAACTGGAAGAAGGTCGATTGACCCTGAATTAAATCAATTATAATTATCATCCTAATAACTCATTTTTTGCAGAGCCTTTTGTTTTAAAAAACATGGTAATGCTAACAGATGAAAACTAGGATCTCACTTATAAAATTTTGAGATTCCTTCTTTATTATTATGTGCTAAGGAGTATCAATAACCTTAAAATGAGATTCATCAGACGTAAACTCAAAACTCCAACACAAACAAGCATTCTAACACACTATTTTAGGCTTGAAACAAGAACCCCTTGAAATAAAGCTTCAAATAGAGAAAGCATTTTAAACCCATTTTGACCCATTTCTACCTCCATTTCTTACAAATTACAAATACATAGAAGCATCAAGCAATGATCTGATCTAAGAAGTATACAGGAATAACTATTAAAGGATCAGTTTAGTCATCCTAATAACAAAAAATGTAGCAAATTGAAAGAGGCATTTTAAAACATTACCATATTAAATTTCTAGATTTATCTAGGACTGGCTGCATTTTAACCTACAAAAAATTATCAAAGATTGTTCAGCTAGAAGAGCAGAGAAAGGAATAAATATATCATTTAAAGATAGAATTCTCAAAATGTAGCTGAAAACAGACATGACTAAAGAGCAAATTATGCACATATGAAAATTAGACGAAAGATGAATAATATGTTGGAACTATCACACCAGAGATACATAACAGGCATCATATTTTCACATGACATGATTAATCTTGTGTTACTGCCAAAAGACAGGTTACTTTATAACAGTTTTTTAGCATTACAAGAGAGACATCAGTCGCACAGGTAAAGCTTGTTTGGAACTCATGATATGATTTATTTATTGTTATGGTTCTAAACTTTGGGGTTCATGTTGCACATCCAGTCAAGGGACCCAAGTAAAGGTTTGGATAAAATTTAGTCCATTACCGAAAGAGAGGACTATGAGTGCTTAATATATGATTGAGATCTATGATCTAGAGAGTTGAACTTTTGGGTCTAAAGGGGGTTCAGTCTATTAAATGATGCCTCACAGTTCAAACTCCTATCAGCATAACAAGAACATATAAAAAAATAAAATAATAAATACTAATTCCTTTATAGCATGACATTACAATATCAAAAAGAAAAGTTATATAATTGAAACCAGTGGAGATAGGTGATATGCAACCCTTATGGGCTGACATTCTGTTATGATTGGCAGCAATTTATCTTTTATATAATATAATAATATAGCCTTTTTTTTTAGGGAAGGATGGGGCCTTAGCCCCGATATAATAATATAGTTATATAAAAGAAAGCAATAGAAAAATAAGCATAAAGTATTTCTCTTTACAAAAGGACAATATCGCAACAACACCCTTTGAGCATGTCAAAAGAAAAGACCAAACTAAAATCAAATGGACACAACAAACAGGAGACTTATCTTAGATTATATGATATCCACACTTCAGATTATCTAAGAATGAAATAATACAGGGATAAACATGATAAACATGAATTCAGATTCTTAGATTTTTTTTTTAAGTTGTAACTTGCTCAATGTAAAGTAAATCTCAAAAAGTATGATGCTTAGCATGAAGTATCACAAGATAAAAGTTCACAGTTTCTCCATTTAAGTGAAGGACTTCGCAAACACCCATGACGCTGGACAAAATGGAATTTCACCCTCTGTCCATGTCAGTGAAGGGTTTGACAAACACCCTCTCCCCGATGTGATCTTGATGCTAGTTCTCAGAAGCTTTATAACATTTCCTTGAAAGTTGAGACTAGATATTAATATTTCCAAAAGTAATATTTGCTTTGGTGGGATTGGATAATTGAAAACACTGCAATTTCCTGGTTCCTATCTCTGGCATCTATTGTGAATCTCCACAACCATTTTCTCCACTGTCTAGGTGCCAGTTAAAGAAAAAAATAAACAGGGATCATTAATATCAGTTAGCACAGATTGTGGCCCACTATCCATTAGCTTGAGTTTTGAGTAGTGACCTAACACTCTATCAAAGCATTTAATTTGAAGAAGATGGGTCCAAACTTCACCACTGACAACTAAAATAGTCCAGATAACCCCATATACATATAGCATGCCTTTTCAAGTGAGTCATCTTTCTCTTGGAGGCCTTCCACAAACCTGAAGGCCCGTGTGGAGGGAAGTCTTGAGATTGCTTGAGAGACATTTTCTCCTTGTCCCACAAACCCATCAATTAGAGCTTTTAAGGGGAACTATTGACCTAACACTCTATCAAAGCATCTAATTTGAAGATGGGTCCAAACTTCACCACAGACAACTAAAATAGTCCAGATAACCCCATATATCATGCCTTTTCATGCGAGTCATCTTTCTTTTGGAGGCCTTCCACAAACGTGAAGGTCCGTGTGAAGGGAAGTCTTGAGATTGCTTGAGAGACATTTTTTTTCCTCCTTGGCCCACAAACGCATCAATTAGAGCTTTTAAAGGGGACTATTGATATATAAGTCTATGTAATGTGAAAATAGAGAAGATTAAGAAAGTATAAGATACAAATGGACCATGGTTGGAACCATCACTGATAAGTAACAAATAATAAGACCAAGTTGCAGGGAACAAGGCCACATACACCATTGAGGTCTTGAGACTTCAATGCTTGACTCCTTGTGTAAGATCTTAATGTTCATTTTGGGCACCTCTCCTGCCCACATCATAGTTACTGTGTCACATGATACTAGTGATGCCAATAAGATGTCAAGCAAATTCATGACGAATAACTTCGCAACTTGAAATTCCTTAACCAAACCATTATTTCATCTTCTGTGATTTACTGCACATAAATCTTCAATTTTCTGACCCATAAAATACTACCTATCAATAAATAAGGTGTGACCAACTATGAGACACGTGTTTTTTTTAAGATGGGGGGGCTTGCGGAGTATATCTAAGAACATGGAAATTCAATAATTATAACAATACCTCTCCATCAGTTTGAAATGTCCATGATATGTTGCCAGTCATGTAATGAAGAAAATAGATTTTTCCTTTATAGCATCCAACTACAACCTATAAAACTTCAGTTCAGTTAGTTATTGCTTCTGGCATGAAAAACTATCCTGCAGACATAAAGAAGCAAAATAGAAGGAATAAAATAACGTACGTGGGAAAAATCTCCAGTAATTGCTGCTGAACACTCTACACGGCCTTCCAACTTGACTTCCCA
Organism: Agave tequilana; assembly: GCA_038442645.1. Taxonomy (NCBI): domain Eukaryota; kingdom Viridiplantae; phylum Streptophyta; class Magnoliopsida; order Asparagales; family Asparagaceae; genus Agave; species Agave tequilana. Next base: position 55,566 of record JAVJIF010034805.1, on the reverse strand, counting down.
TCGCACAAATCCACTAAATAGAAATGAAATATAGTCACCTAATGCACTTATATGGGCTTAAAGTGAAGATAGAAGTATGTCAAAGAAAATGGCATTCAGTTAACTAACATGTAAAACAAAAGAATGATTTGAGGCTAAGTGGATTGACTATGCGATAAGCAGCATAAAAGTTGGGGATCGACAATAGTTTTGCACCATACTAAATCTGTAACTAGTTAGGACAGTAGGATTGTTGTTAATGTAGCAAGGACTAGAGATAAGCCTAAATGATCATGGATGGATGAAGTTAAAAATAGTAACATAGTTAGATAATTTAACCGAGGAGATAGCCCAAAATAGAGCTGCATGGAAGGAAATGATTATTGTAGGTTTGTAGCCGATGCAAAAAATTTGGGAAGGCTTTGTATTGCTTTCTTTTTCATTCTTTTTCAAGGATGGTATTGTTTAGCAAGGCTATGAGAGTTGACAAAATGGATGAAATTGTTTTTATAGGTGTGGTTAAATTTGCAAAGTGATGTTAAATAGAGAGACCTAGAAACAATATATATCTTAAACTTTTACTCTATTTTGTTAAAGAAGGGAAAGACGAATAGTGAGGTAAAGTTTCCATTAATAAGTGATTATCATGGTGAAGATGATAATGCCCGCCTACTTTGAGAGGTGTTATTAAGTTGCAAAAGGGACCAGCTACTTATTAAGTTTTGAGAGAGAGAAAGTATAACATGGTGGGAAGAAACAAGATTAAATCTGTTTTTCTAGAAAAATAAACATGCCTATCCAAGTGAAAAGAAGAGAAAGCTCTCCATTCCTAGAAAAATAAAAATGCTTATCCAAGTGAAAAATAAAATAAAGTAAAACCATCTTTTGTCCACTATGCAGATATAAGCCTAAAATAACATGAATGATGAATCACAAACTAAAGATGCACCAGAGGAAGAAATATAACGCAAAACACTATATGATGATTTTATTTTCTTTTGGCAGGGCCACATCAGCTAGCCCATGATTTAAGTCCAACTAGTATTTTCCTTGTAACATCACCGTCAAAGCTCTTCCAGGTCCAAGATCTTCCAGGAAATCATACAACAAACTAAGTACCCTAGTAAATCAAATAACACTTTGTAATGAAACAAACCAATACTAGCAAATCAATCATATATATATATATATATATATATATATATATATATATATATATATATATATATATGACATAAAATAGCTTTTGCAAAGATTACAATACGTTCCTCACCTAACAGCATCTATGCACAGAAATACGTGTGAATGTGATCCAATGAATACATTGATGGTGCCATCTTTATATACAATCAGCGGGGAAGCATCAACACATGACCTGAGAGGGACTTTCCAGAGCTCTTGCAGACACCCTTTTGTATATCTTGGAAGTTTGATTAAAGAACATAGTCGACGGGCATTGTTTAATTTTCTTTCACCCCAAGTCACGAGTTGATTGCAACGACTTAGTGAATACGCAAATGGTAGACAAAAATTTGAAATCCATACATCATCACGCCCATACACTGACACTGGCCCATGTGAAGCAGGAGGCAAAGAAGAATTTCCAGTCAAAGGACCAAGACTAAAGAGTGAGTCATCATTCTTCTCAAGGTAGCTTATAGTTCTCTCCACATTAAGTTGCCTACAAAGACCAAGAGTTCCCTTTCCATTAGCTGCATCCGAGGACTGTCCAAGTAACTTACTGTCCTCTAAATTAACTCTAGATGTGTTAGATTTAGGCTGCATGACATCAAGTATTTTTGCTCTTTTCGCAGAAACAGGGCTGTAGTTGGATAAAATTCCATGTGAATTTTTTTGATCTAGCACACCGTTTAGAAGCTTGAATGGGGTAGGAAAGGCATAAAGCAATCTCATATCAATCCCCAACTTATGAGCAGCATGGGCAGCAGAAATTGAATTGCCACCCATCATGAAGAAATCATCATTTTCTGAAATTTCTTCTCTTTGTAAAGTGTCACAAAATGCCTGCCAAATGTAAAGTAAAACAATTAATGATGAAGCATTAATGATGATTGAAGAAATTATAGTTTGATTATTAATTAGCATATCTCAAAATTCATACATTAATTTAAAATGCTATGTCATGCATTTTCCACTATTTAATTCTTAAAGAATTACAAGTTAGAAATAGAAAACAAATAATCTCTGTCTGTTCAAAATGGGAACTGCTATGAAGAAAAAGCCTCCAGGAAGGCTTAACAGAATGTTTAAGCCAACTCTCAAGTTACAAGTTGTCAACCTATCAGCCAACGAATTGGGTAATCACTTCTGGTTTAAGATGTTACAATGACGTTTCAGAATAAGTGAATAACATAGCAGATCAAAAAGACTATATACATAAAAAGTATCTGATGATTCTTCCAGTTCCTTCTCTTAATGTCCCTGTCATTGCACCAGAACTTTGAAATGTGCCGGGGGTGTGGTTGGTTGGTTTGGTCTTCTTCAGGATTGGAGGGGGTGCCAGGGGCCACCCGGGTACATATGCAGTTGTAATGGACAAATACGGCCCCAAACAGTGCACAAGATATGTTGCACTCTTGGAATTGCTTACAATATTATAGTGACATCAGACTAAATATCCTTATTGATGATTTCTCAATGACAGTTCTAACTTAACCCTGCCCTAAGTTTGCAAAGCATTCAATTAACCAAAACCCCTATGGAAGATGATCTATTTGGGTGATTTGTGCTTGTCCAATTTAAAACATCATTGTTGGAAAAGTTTCATCCAGAAACCTGAATGGTTCTAAAATAGTAGTAAATTCCCCCAAAATCCAGAAAAATCCTGGACCATGAGAAGAAGATTTCATGGGATTTCAGAAGTGCATCTTAAACATCGATTGACCATCTAATGTGAGGTTTTTAACTGATACTCTTGAGGATTTTAGTGAAGAGACTCAATGACCACTGAAGTGAATATTGGTTATATATGTCATTGGGTGACTGAGAGTCTGAAAGAAACACCTAGAGGGGGGGTGAATAGGTGTTTGTACTAATCTAAAAACTAAATGCAAAACTAAGTGCGCTAAATGCGGAAGCTAATGCAAATTTTACAACACACTTAGTACAATCAACAAGTGTAGCCGAATTCCCCGTGAAGGGCTCTGGACTAACTCCTCTTGATTCCCCTTGAATGGGTTGAGGTGCTATGTGAAGCTCTTGTTGATTAAGTACAAGTGAGACACACACAAACAACCAAGCATATACAAGATATAGCAATGTGAATTATGCAAGGCACAACACAAGCAAATAGATATGATATGACAATATGAATTATGCTCAACACAAGCAAATATGAAATGAATGAAGTATGATGTTTTGCACAAATAAATGAGAGAGAGTTGAGAGATATTGGATCAAACGCAAACACACGAATATGTTTCGAGGTTCGAGCACCCTTACTCTACATCCCCGCCTACACCACCGTGTAGGATTTCCAATCCACTATAGGAGTACCGAACTCCTCTCTCAATCCTTACAAAGCCACCGAGGCTATACAACCACAATCCACCTCTACCGAAGAGGGATAAGGCCCGTAGCCAATACAACACAATCACCTCTACCGAAGAGGGATCCAACCACAATACCACTCCGATCAACCTCTACCAAAGAGGGATACAACAAAAGCAAGGAGGGTTTACAACTTAGAGGCTTAACCTCAAACACTTCTCTTTTTCTCTCTTTTTCCACAAAACAAATGATCCTAATAGATTAGGATAGAAGATAGCTCAAGTGTGGAAACAAGGTGTTTTTGGAAACAAGCAACAAAGAAAAACTAATTGGGAAGTCTCTTGTGAAAGATAGAAAATGAAAGATCAAATCAAAATCCCAAAACCTAGTTTTCTTTGATTTTCCAAAAACCCAAAACACAAATCAAATTGGAAGTTTAAAGCCCAAAACACTTTTGAAAACTTGTTTTAAACACTTTAGAAACCAGAAATTTTTCTCCTTAAAAATCATGGCCAAAAACCCAAAGAGATGGGGTTTATATAGGCCCAATACAAAACTAGCCGTTAGAGCTGAGCTGGCAGCTCTGACAGGCAGCGGTCAACCGGCCCGGTCGACCGCCAACGGTCAGAAAAGTGACCGTTGGGCAACCACGGTCGACCGGCCCGGTCGACCCAAACAAACAGAGAGCTCTGCTCTCAGACCGGTCGACCGTCCCGGTCGACCGTCCCAATGGCTCCAAACGTGCACAGATTTGTGCACGTCGGTCGACCGGCCCGGTCGACCGACCTCAGCCCTAGTCGACTAGTCAGGCTACTAGTCGACTTGGTTGAAGTCTGGAACAAAAAATTGGATAAAAACATATTTTGAAAATACTTATATCTTTTCTAAAACTTCCATAAAAACTTGTTTTAACATTTTGTATTGAAACACAAACTTGTGATAAAATTTCAAGACATATATCAATCATATCAATTCATTTTTGAGTCTTGCAAATTTTATCAAAAACAAAACTTGTATTTTTATCAAACTTGATTTTTCAATACATGAATAGGGATATCAAAATAAGTTTGTTTAGCAAGTTTAAAGCATGTATGTATATTTAGAACATATCTAATATACATAGAAATAAAGTAAACTTGTTTTGATCTACCATTCATGAAAACCAAAAACCAAAACTTGTATTTTTATCAAACTTGAATTTTCAATACATGAATAGGATAGTCAAAATAAGTTTGTTTAGCAAGTTAAACCATGTATGTATAACTAGAAAACATCTACTATACATATAAAACATGTAAACTTGTTTTGATCAATCTATTCATGAAAACCAAATCCAAAACATGAAAACGTGTGTGTTTTGCACTTGAGCATATCAACTATACTAAACTTTACAAATGGATCTAAAACACACTATCTAAACTATGGATACCTAAGTCTTCTTGATGATCTTCATCTTCAAGTTGACTTGCTCCAAAACTCCATCCATGGGCTAGGCAATGTGTGATCTTGAAGCTTTGGCCCTGGAATCATCATGAAAAGCTTCTAAACTCCTTGTTGAAGCTAATCACCAACTAATATCTTGGTTAATGATCTGAAACTTAAACAACACAAGATTATTAGTAAACATAACTACATGAGTTAATTATCATCAAAACTAGGGTGGAAGGCCTTTGGGCCAACAGAGTCGTCCCCAGTTTTTAAGGTAAGATAACTTATATCTCTATTGGTATTGTCCAAAATTGGTCTTTTCCACAGATGCACGAAATGAGGATTATTTGTTTAAATGAAATTATATCTCTATTGGTAGTGTGCACAATCAGCTTTCAAGTTGTACAACTAAGTAAAGGTATACAATAAGAATAATAAATTAAATGTGATTCTTCAATTCCCGTAATAAATCCTATATAAAAACTTTAACATTTTTCTGTTTAAAAATATATATATTTCTCATTTTAGCAGCAGGAATTTCATCCAGTGCATATAGAACTAAAGCCAAGGCTCCCTACTTTCATATAGTGAATCTAAGCTAGAAATTCACAGCAGAAACAAGAAATACGGAAACATCTTTTAGCAGTAAACTAATTGGGCAAAATTTGAAGAGGATAGAAGACAGAACCTCTTTTATAATTTGCAAGTGGCCTTTAAAAGAAAGGGCCTTTCCATATTTAAACCTAGGCCATTTTGCCATATATGTTGAACTTGATAGCATAGCATAATCTATTTTCCCCGAGGCAGACAAAGGCAACATTTCACTACAGAAAAAACAAGTGGGAACCATCGCTGATGGTAACTTCTTTACCAACCAATTCCTAATTGAAACAGTCAATTCTTCAGCATGCTGTTGGCCCATATCAGATATATGACCTTTCTGAAATCTGTCAGTAGTTTTCATCACAAAGAATGCTTGAAGATGAGAGAGATCTCCGTGAGTTTTTTCAAATGTGACAGCAGCATCGCTGACTTCAGGGTGTTCCCTTATAGCATTTTCAACCTCCTCTAAAGCCACACGCTGCCCATTGACCTTTATGGTGCGATCTTTTCTGCCGAGGAAGACAAGATCACCACTCTTTAAGCGCTTTGCAAAATCGCCTGTCCTGAAATGCACTGGAGTGACATCATTTTTCATATGATGCCCAAAAAACGGCTCGTCAAAGTATCCCACAAATAAACACGCCCCTCCTACGGACATTTCACCTTCATCAGGCATGTATTTTTCACAAACAAGATCAATTTCACAATTAGATATTGGTAGTCCAATAGGCACGCTACTCAATGACTCGGTCTCCAAAATATTCGGTAGATTTTTGCAATCAAAATATGTGCAGTCACCTGAGACCTGAAAATGCACCACAAATGTTAACGAAAGAAGTGACAACAATTCATAACTTTGATTAGAAACCAATTCATATTGAAAAAACTTCACATATCTAATAAATTACTTAGAAACATCAGAATAAAGGCTGAAAGTAACTACAAGAAAAGAAACCCTCTAGAAACAGTAACCAGATCCTTACAAATGCATTAACACCACACCTCTCCCCTCCTCAGAAATTATTTTTATCAGTGTCCATGTTGATACTTTTGTAGTTCAATGTCTAGTATTGTCACATTTAATTTACATGTTAGCATTATAATGATTTTGAATTTCAAGTTTATCATATGAGATTGAGTAGCTCTATGGACAACAAAATAATTTCATATATTAGATCTACTGAAATAAGTTAGGAAATTAGATGTTAACAAAAGACAAGTTGCTTGCAGCTCACACTTTGATGCTGCTGGAATAGTTGCTTGCTTTGTTGGCAGTTGTTCTGCCACTAAAACTCTCATCTTCAAAATTAGGTACCAGTCACCGAGTTCTGGATTTGTACATGCTACCACTTGCTTCTTCTAAATTGCCTTCCTTCCAGACCCTTCTTTGGGCTCTAGTTTGAATCCCCTATTCCAGTGTGTTATCCCCTCCTTGCCCAGACAATGACCCCATTCTAACAAACTATTAAATCATCAGAGGAATTAAACTGAACGTGTTGGTCCCAATCACCAGTCCTCTGTAGAGTAATTGAAGATTTATTGGTTACTGATATTTATGAATTAAAATCTATCAGGATACTTAAAATCTAATTCACAAATGTTCACACAGGTTATGGCAAAAGATTCTTTTGAATTTCTATTTCAATGTTAGGATGTTAAGGGCTAGAGGAAGACAGTTGTTTCAGTTTTAAACCTTTTCCCACCAATAGCCAGTTGTCAGAGCAAGAAAAAATAAGAGAAGAGAGAGAAATGCAATGCGTACAATGCGCAAGCTTCCAGCTCAAGGAGTTAAATCACAGGCCCCACTGGTCGATGTAAAAGTATCCATTACAGCGATGCAACTTAGCACATTGTATCCGCTATCTACGTACAATAGAAACCTAAAATATTTAGCTTTCAACAATATATCAATCCACAGGCCTCGCCTCAACAGAAAACAAATTAAGCATACAGGAGGTTGACATGGCTAAAGAAATCAGCAATAACAGAAACTGATTCTCAGACAAAAAGTTGGTGCAGTTAGGATTCTCAGCATGTCATTTGAAATAAACTCCAACCAGAAGTATGGATAAAAGTGGAGGAGGACAACTAAATACACAAGTGAAACAAACCTGACAATAATATCAATACCTGACCTCTGTACTTCCATACAAATTTAAGATGGTAGTCTCAGGCAAAAGTTCATGCAGAAGTTTCCATAAAGATATAGACAGAACTTCCCCACTAAGCACCAATAGCTTCAATGAATTGCGAATTGGCATCCATTGTGAGGTCTCGAATGGAATAATTGTCCTCATCAGTGTTGGAATAGAAGTCAACCTTGAAATGTCATATGCCTGCTCAACAGTGAGATAAGACATATGGAAGAGAAAATTTCCAGGTCAAATTATATGCAAATAACTGTTATCATCAGATTTCAAATTAACATCTGACCACATAGATATTTTTTCTTTTGAGGAAATACTCTGTACATATTTTAGACTCACTAGAAAACTGTATCAGTTCATAGCTTTTGGCTACAAAGCTAATGTGTATCAGTCAAAAAATTGAATCACTAGAGCAACTTACCTAGGTTTTCTTTTATAAAAGAACTACTTCGATCACATAATAAGTTCTAAGAATAGTAAAACTTGTGCTGAAACTCTACCAATGAGTTTTCTGCCTAAACCCAAAGAAACTTTATCTGGTGTCATAGATGACTGTGTTGATACTTTTGCATACATCATTTTTAATAAAATGGAATTGATTGATCCAACAAGTTTCGTGTCTAATACAGAAACTATTGCTAGTTTCGAAAAGTATTGTATTGATCCTCCTCCATAAGTCATTTTTATGAAATATGCAAGGGAAACATTAAACCAGAGTTTAGATGATTTACAGAAAATGCTCAGGCTGACTCCGATGGTTTATATGGTAAAAAGGCAAAATGACACCAGTAGTAATTATCTAAAAGTTGCACCTATTTATACCTTGATCAAATTGACAATGTATATAGGGTTAGCTTTTAATTCATCAATTGGGGGAACGATGAGTGTGGCACTAATCAACATAGCACTTAGGAACTCCTGTAGGTGATCAACAAAACTAATGGAAGTCTTGAACAATAAAATATCCTCTCTGCATAGGGGAAACCGAGCTTGCATCCACCAAAATCTGTTTAAAAGCCCTAAACATAATAAAATAATGTTAGTAAAAATGGTTGGAGAGAGGGAAAAAGATTATCTAGATAAAATGAACATGCAAACAGAAATGTATGCTGTAATTTTCCAAGGCACGTATAACCGTTCTCCCAACATAAAACACCAACCCACTTCACGTGAAGGGGGAAAGTAAAAGAAGAAAATCACAAGCATAAACAAAACAACCAATCCACCGCCCAAGAGAGAATTGATGGATAAGGATAGAGCTTTTAGGGTCTGTGTGTGTGTAGGTGGCCTCTCATTGTACTCATTGAAGATACCTTTTCCTTTTCCTTATCAATGAGTTCATTTCTTATTCCCCATTGTTGATGGTGCTCATCAATCTAATATTTTCATTTCTGCAATTCTCCTTATTTAAAATTTTTAAAAAAAAAAGTAAGATATTTCTTGATTGCCGAACTCGATCGACCTCAAAGAATGGCCATTAATATAGCCATGTTACATACTTTTCCCTTCAACTCTGCGAGTATTCTACTGTCACGTGGTATTCCAGAGTATTCCAGATAGAACTACTTCGCTGAATTCCCCATTATGTTTTAGTTCTACCAGCAAAGTCCTTCAACACACTGTCATATTAAACTATTGGTCCTAAGTAATGATTTGGTATATTTTGACCTGACTGTAAATGGTTAACTCATCATATTTTGTGTTTTGTTGGATTTACATTTAATAAATTCCAATTGCATCATACTGATTCTATTTTTTTTAGATTCTTAATCTTCTTTTCTTGTTTGTACCTTAGAAATTATTCACTATCTACTTTCATCAACCAATACAATATCATTGGCAAACGACCTACACAATTAAATGTTGACATGTGTGTACACCAAAATCTGTGTTCCAATATATAAATAAATGGCTTAAGATGTTGCAGAACTACATAATGTGTTGGGCGTGTACAAGACAACTAGCTGTACATGTAAACACTTCAGCTCCAAACTTTACAAAGTCAGCACAATTTTTTTTCTATCATAAATTTGTAAATCCTAGGACTGAGTCTGGTTAAATACCCTTATAGTAAGCACATAGAAATCTTGTAAGATTCTACAAAATTTATCTTTCATCATTTCTAAGATATTCTGGAGTATATTAGAGCACACGCATAGTTTTGTTTCCCCCTTTCCTTGGGATTTATAGATCAGGATTTTACATCTTCGGATATTATTGTAAGCAAATTGATGCAGCTATCTGTCAAAAGAAGACAAGAAAAGATAGCACAATAGAAATTAACAGGCTTCAAGGGCTGAAGCCTTCCAGAGAAAACAAATCATGCAAATAATTCAAAGAACATGACTTCATTAGGAAAAATAATAATGCATCAAGCCAATCCTCAATGCATAAACCCATAACAAGGTGTCAATGTAAAATCATGGTTCCAGTAACTTTCCATATTACCTGTCTCAGTACCACAAACACCCTTTGGTTTCCCAGTTGAACCAGATGTATACATCAGATAACAAAACTTTCTCGGGCTCCTGCTCTCACATGGCCAAACTAGCTCAGGCTGAAGAAATTTTTCCTCACCACCTGTTTTCATAGATAAATGCAAAATAGAACAAAGACTCTTATCAATAATCCAGTCAGCAGAATCTGATCTTGAAGGTCCACCCGTTGACCTAATGGGTGGGCATCCAATAATGAGACTAGTCCTTGAAGAAGAAACAATGGACATTATCCTCTCTTCAGGCCATGATGGATCTATTGGCAAGAATGCTTCCCCACACCTCAGAATTGATAGGACAGCAACAACATATTCCACTGACGGGGCAATATGTACTCCCACTATCCGGGGATTGCCACCAACAGAAGGCACCTCGTTTGCATCTTGTTGTGGATGCTGCATATCATTGTCACCATGTCCCATAGCAGGAGTCCCCGGATTACCATGAAAAGGAACTGCATCATTATATGCTAGAATCAATACATAAAAAAATCATTATATGCTAGAAACAATACCACTTCATAGTTCCACTCAAAGATGGAACTACATTCACTAGATTTTCGAAATAAATTTCCAAGAAACAAACTTTACTGAAGAAAAAACAATACTCATGTTGACATTTCCAAGAGTGCCCATAAAGTGTTTGCATAAATGACAGTGAGGGAGAACGCTAACCCTGGACCTGACGAGAGCCGGGTCATCACCGCCGTCGAGGACGTGGCGAATGCAGCGGCTGAATGAATCTACAGCGGAGAGGATGTCGGCATAAGTGAAGCACTCGTCGCCCTCGTAGACTGGCGGATACGAGGAGATTCGAGCGCGATCTAGGTCAAAGAGATTGGCGCCACCGGCGTCGTTGACGACGGCGATCTTGTCGGGGGTTCTGGAGGCGGCGGAGTGGAACTGGTGAGAGATGCAGCAGGAACTCTGCTGCTGCTCCTCTTCTAGCGACATTTCGTCTCCCAGCGAGGCACTGACCAGAGAAGAAAAGGGCTCTGGCTGAATTCGTGTATGTATATAGGGGCCATTCTGGGGCTTCTGCAAATGGGAGCCAATTTTTTTAGGGATTATTGCTCCCGTGAGGATGTAATGGGCCGGAGCTGGGCCTTACCTCTACTTTTCAAGATCAACCGAGCAAAGGGAGAGGGATTTTCTCTCATGACTCCTTTAGAAATTATGTACCTTCGTCTGTCCGTCTCTCTCTCTCCCCCCTTCCCTCCCTCTCTCTGCCCCACCGCCCACCAGCTCCCCTGTTCCCCCTCTCCGCCTCCCCTCTCCCTCTCTCTAATCCTCCGGCTCGTGCTAGCCCTCCCCCCTCCTTCTCCTCTTCAGACCCCCAATCCGCTCGTCGACATTGATCGGTTGCCCATCGACGACGGTGATATACTGATTATATTTTTTTTATATGCTTTTAATTTCTAGTTTTCTCAATGCTGTATGAATCTTATTCTTTTTCGTTTTTTTCCCCTCCCATGTTTTATTTCTTTATTCTCATTGTTATAGACTCAAAGTTTCAAATTGCTGTGCATTTTTAAAGTGTTGTTCCCGATGATGGATCAATTAATTAATGCGAACGAAAAACAATTTATTTGACCAAAAATAGCAACATGAATCTACACCTAACTAGTCACATGGAAATGTATCCTAAGCATAATTAAAGTTCATCTTTTCTCCTTAGATTATTTCACATTTATGATATTAAATTGAGATCTGACTCCTTACATTATTTCACATTTATGATATTAAATTGAGATCTGACTCAATAGCATAAGTCAGACTATAACAATTGGAGATTCAATGTCTATCAATTTTAAATTTTCGACTATGAATTTTCTTAAATATAATTTAATGATTGTAAAAGAATTGTTTTTAAAAATATTTTGAAACCGCCTTAATTTTGTCCCGGTCCCTGTCCAACACAATGGACTTTTTTTTGTTTGGTCACTGTCGTCTTCTCTCTCTCTCGTCGATACGCACTACTGTCTATATTTCTTTTAGTACTCGTCATAATTAGCTATGTGTCAGTCACTAAAAACGTGCTTAAATTCATGAAAGTGAGAGGAAAAAGAGGAGTAAAAAAAAATTCATTTTTTTATTTGTTTGAAAATAAAGAATGAGAAAACTCTTTTTTTTTTTTTCTCTTTTATATTTTATACCTTTTTTATAGTATCATTTTTCCGCTTTTTAAGATGTTTCATGTAAATCTCATTTGTAATAAGTTGTAATTTAATACATTAAATTTTAATATCATATAAATCTCACTTGCAGTCTATTATAATTAAAAAAACCTCACTTTAAAAATAATATTTAATTTAATATTATTTTGTAACTAATTTTTCATTTTTATTTTCACATTATTAAACAAACACCAAAAATATAATATACTTTTTTGCTTTCACTTTCACTTTACAAGCAAATATTAAAAATTTATTTTCATAAAACATAATTTTTAAATATATTTTCACATTTCTCCCACACACTTCTCACTTCCATAAATCAAAACATAATATACTTTTTTTTCACTTCCCCTCCCACTCCCACTTCCGAGTATCCATTTTACTCCCACTTCAATTCAATTTACCCTGGTTGTTGTTTCTAGGGTTCTTTGGTTTTTACAGCCCCAAAATCTGATTTCTCCTCCCTGATTTGGGAAATTTCCGCGCTCTCACCAAACCCACGACGACCAAACCCTCAAAAAACTGCCCTTTTGACCTTTTCTCTCTTTCTCTCTCGTGTGCGGTCCAAGTGCTCTCTTCGCCCTAGGCTGCTGGCTCTCTCTCTCTCTCTCTCTCTCTTTCTCTTCCCCTTTTCGCGATGCGGGTGCTCGAAAAGACTCGATTTTGATTCGGTTCTCTGGCTTTTGAGGGGGTGTCTTCGTTGGGGGCGAGTAAAGGTTGGATCTTTCCGCCCTTTCTTTTTCCTCCCATTTTGAAGTGATTTTGTGTGAATTTGGTGTTGTTTGTTGCTTTATATCGTTGCTGCATAGCTTGGTGCTTGAAAGCCTGCAATTTGAAGTGTGTTTGATGATCTCTGTGTCTAATTTGTGCCAAGTTTAGTAATTTGATCCTAAAAAGGGTAGAATCTTGTGCTAGTTAGGAAAAAAAGGGGAGAAAAAGAAGAGGGAAGAGAAGAGAAAGAATTGGCAGAAACCGCAGACAAGAGTAGTTGGGAAGAAATGCTGAGGAGAATTCTACCCCCGGGGATTCCGATTCCAGAAGACCCGGCCAATCTTGACTACTCGATTGCAATTGAGTATGATGGACCTCCGGTGGCCCATGATCTCCCTAGAGTCGAGCCCGTTGATCTCAATTATCCCGCAATCCCCACTGCAGAGCCGGTCTCCGAGTCACAGAGAATTATTAATGGTGGCATGCTACCTGTAGTTGATCCGATACCTCTTCCTGTGTCTAGGATTGCAGGTTGTGCCGGTTCCCCTTCTCGATCTGAGAGCCCCAGAGGCTCTGGACGGTCGGGAAGCTCGGAGTCAGAAGTTTCAGTTCTGCAAAATGAAGAATTTTCAGATAATTCTCGTTCAGGATCTCTGTCGGGTTCTGCTCAGAGTTCTCCAGGTAGGCAGCCGACACAATCCGTAAATGAGCCAAGGAGAGTTGCTGTGGTTACGTTTGAAACCATAGAGAAATCTAAAAGTTCGGAGCTCTTCATGGAGAGGACAACTTCTTCTCCCCAGTATGTTGGGGTGTCAAGAAAGGAAAAGCGGAAGAGAGTGTGCTACCGATGCGGGAAGAGGAAGTGGGAGAGCAAAGAGTCCTGCCTGGTTTGTGATTCGAGGTATTGTAGCTATTGTGTGCTAAGAGCTATGGGGTCAATGCCAGAAGGTCGCAAGTGTGTCCAGTGCATTGGCCGGCCAATTGATGAGTCGAAGAGGTCAAGGTTGGGGAAGAACTCAAGGATTTTGTCGCGGTTGCTCAGCCCCTTGGAGGTCAGGCAAATATTGAAAGCTGAGAAGGAATGTCCAGCGAATCAGCTGCGCCCAGAACAGCTTTTTGTAAATGGCTGTCCTTTAAGGCAGGAGGAGATGGCGGAATTGCTTAGTTGCCCATTGCCACCTCAGAAGTTGAAGCCAGGGAGGTACTGGTATGACAAGGAATCTGGCCTATGGGGAAAGGCAAGTGTCTAATGGCTTTGAGCATGGAGATTGTTTCTTTTCTGCAGGTATGGTGTTTGCTGATGCTTCGAATAACATGTTCTTTGATATGGTAGGAGGGAGAGAAACCAGATAGAATTGTCAGCTCAAACTTAAATTTCACTGGAAAGCTTTCTTCTAATGCTAGCAACGGGAACACCCAAGTGTACATAAACGGCCGGGAGATCACAAGAGTCGAACTGAGGGTGCTAAGGGTACACATTTTGTCTTTTTAAACAGCAGTAACTACGCAGGCTTTTTTTATATGTATTTTCCCTTTTACTCATGGTGTTTACATGATTTCTTCTATATCCTTTCATTTTTCTTATCGAGATATTGACGCACACTGATTCAGGCAACAAGTTTTTTCTATTAATTTAGCGAGCAAGGCAATATATTCTCCAATGCCTAATGAAGAAAAACATAAAGGGAGATGAGAGAAATTAAAATCACCAATATTTTACAGGTTAGTTCACTCAAAGCTTGAGGAGCCTTTTGCAAATAGTTATATGACATTTGCATCAAACCTTACACATTACAGTCTCTGGCCTATGCCATTTGAGAGGGGTGCTTAGCTATGTGCTTTGTGGTGGGCATTATTCATGCAGGTGCACAAACATTCTTAGATTTTTCTACTAAAAAAACAAAATTTAAGAGAATAAAACAAAAAGGCTATATATTCTACCAAAATGTGTTAAAATCTAGGATTTTGGGGTAGGCAATAGGAAAGCATGTCTCCCCATATTTTGTAAGGTAAGAAAGAAAGACAGAGATGAGCGAGAGATGAGACGAGTGAGTGAAGGAGTGTTTCAGCTCGGGGAGTGAGGGCAGTGGAAATGGCACGAGGATAGTTGGTTGAAAGACTTTTTGAGATGCAAGAAGGCCCGCATTTGAGTTCAGTAACAAGTGTATAGATAACCACATCATGTGTCCATACTACATGCTACCTTTAAACTCAGCAAAAGTGTAGACTGGAGAAGAGATTAGAGAATTGGGAGGTTCTAAGGTCTGATTTCATTCTACTTTTAAAGTATTTTTCCCTTTATTTTTCTCCATTTGTTTTTTTTTTCTTTTTCATTTATCTTTCTTTGGAATTTCTTTGAATGGACAAATTCCCTTGGAGAGGAATGTTTGCTAGAACCATTACGACCAATTCAGGTCATTGATAAAAAGCAATGAACGCAAGAGATAGACATATTTACTTCTGAAGTGACTGCAGGAGAGACTTTGCTAACTTCCATAGGATTTGATGAGCCAAATGCTTCCCATTCAAATTCAAAGATAGGAACTTTAAATGGAAAATCCTCACTCCATTAAAGTTGATCTAGCTCTACCTCTTGTAGATTTCTTAAAAACTAAAAACCAAGTGAATATGTGTTTCTCGCCTATGCGTCAACTCAAGTAATAGAAAATGGACGGCCAAAAACAAATCATTGATCCAAATGTTTGATCATGATCTAGACACCAAAAAATCCTCATATTACTAATTCCTGTTATATATATCTTAAATATTCTAGTTTAATAAGATAAACAGCTTGCTTTTTTTGGTTGTTGATTTTGTGTGTACTTGAGGCATAGGCAAAAGAACTTAAGAAGACTTGTTTTTGTTTTTTAGGCACTTTAAATGATGTAGATTAATTTGGATGTGAGTGGGTCCTTAAGTTTGTTTCCTACCATTGAATTTAAATGGGAAAGATTTGCTTCCAAATCCTTTTCAAAGGATCCCAGTCTATGTTGATGTTTTATATGATTCAGTAAATTTTTACATGGCATGTTACATGTGTTAATACATTGCATACTTTCATAGAATACCCTAGGATGTCATATCTGTTACAAATTGTACTCCTTTTGACTTTGTAACTACATGACATTCAGCTTGCGGGCGTGCAATGTCCCCGCGATACACATTTCTGGGTGTATGATGATGGACGCTATGAGGAGGAAGGGCAGAATAATATCAAGGGGAAAATCTGGGAATCGGTATATAGCTGCCATTGATTCTTTTTTTTTCATGCATGTGAATATTTGCTTTTTTTTTTAGTGGGAGATATTTGGAACTATGCTGCTTATAGCATTTTTGCTTATGTTCTTTGCTAGGCAGACACTAACACGATTGGCATGTTCACTCTTGTCACTGCCGGTGCCTCATGCACTGCCACATGGACCGAGGGATGAGGCTCCATATACTGCCAGAACTGTCCCTAACTACTTCGAGCCGAAAAGAATTCAAAAGCTTTTACTAATTGGCCCACAAGGATCTGGAACAAGCACTATCTTTAAGCAGGTGAGATAATGTAATTTCTGACATGATTGATTGGCTGGATTGTGATAACAGATAAAATGAATTCTGACATACTTGATTATACATACTTGTTTGAGTTAATTATATTGTATTATAATATTTGTAGGATGCATATTCACTATGGACATAATATGAACAACTAATTCCAGCTTTCAATAGACAAAATGTGCTCCATGAATTAACTGATCATGGAGTACTTTTAAATTGTTGCTTTTCTAATTTTTGTTATATGGCGTGCAATATCAGTCAGACTGCCATTGTTGCTACTGCATCCAGATTGTTCCCCTTTTCGATGGATAATGTGCTGTTTGTATCCTTTTATTTTGCCTGCATCCTTGTTTGATAGTTTTATTGTTTTGAACAGGCTAAGTTCTTGTACGGGAATAAGTTCACCAAGAAGAGGTAGACAATATTAAATTAATGATTCAAAGCAATATGTACAAGTATCTTAGTATTTTGCTTGAGGGACGGGAACGCTTTGAGGAAGAAGCTTTGTCGAGGATGAGAGCAGTAGGTGCAGTTGACCAGCATCCAACTGAAGGTAATTTCTGGCATTGCCAGTTACCTGTCTTTTTGGTTTGTAGCTCTCTAGATCTAGTATTTGATTTTATTATATCATATTGCTTCTTTTCTTATGTTACGAAATTTTACAGATTAAGCAAAAAGACAAAAGCACATGATTATTGACATAGACTGTGATTATGTTAGTTTAGCAAAGGAAAAACAAATTATGGCATTGTCTGAAAGATGATAAGCCATTTTTCATCCAATATTCTATCTGCATGATACTGAAAAGGATTATAGTATTCTATAAAAAAAATGCTTTTATGTTATATGGATGTGGTGCTCAGGACCAAGATCTTAATTTGCTTATATTTCTATCTCTGATGCTCACCATTGACCTACCTTTATTGGTACCTTGGTGTTTCTGTCAATAATATTATAATTACATTCATATGCCACCCAAAGTTTGTAAACTTAATATGTACAGACATTTAGAACTCTTTAAAAAGTAAACTTAAATGTTTTTCCTTCCATTGCACAAGATAGTAATTGCATGGTGTGTGTAATGTGTATGGAGCCTAAAAGTTGTCTCTTCCCTATATCCTTTCCAAGTTTAGTCATGGCAAAGAAATCACTTACTGATTTTGAACTTAATTCACTTATCCATTAGTATCTATAGCTTACTCTTCTAACTGGCCTTATATTTTCCATGGTAGGAACTGGGAATCTCTCTTTTGCTAAGTTTCCTTGGCTAATATTTTCAATTGTTATAGCATTTTGGAAATATTTCATCTTATTTTTACTTTGGTACTTATTTATGTCACTCTTAGACAGTATGGTGGATTTTACTTCTCTTGGATCAACAAAACTTTCTGCAATAATTGATATTCTAATAGTTTCAGGTGAAGACGGTGGCGAGACCAATGTGTCAAGTCAATGTGTTTACTCTATAAATGGAAGGTTGAAGCAGTTTTCTGACTGGCTTTTAGACATCATAGCAATGGGAGATTTGGATGCTTTTTTCCCTGCTGCAACACGTGAATATGCTCCTTTGGTTGATGAGATGTGGAAAGATCCTGCCATACAGGAGACATACAAGAGAAGAAGTGAGCTTCATTTTCTTCCAGATGTTGCTGACTACTTCTTGAGTCGGGTATTAACTTTACCACCCTCCAATTTTTCAACTTTTAGAATAAGTGTACTATTCCAATGCAGACAAATCAACTCCTTGCTCCCTTTCTACATTCTTGTATGCTGATAATTTTTTTTTGTCTTAGTTCCATGTTTTTCATGGAAAACGTAGGACACTACTTAGGAAGTTTTGAAAGCATATGACCGGGTCCTTTTGAGTTCATAGAAGCATTGGTCAACACCTTATATTGGATATATTACGCATGGATATAGGAGTATTATGTCATAGTGCTTAAAACAACCTTCAAGGAGCGGTCAGCTCTGTCCATGCCGATTAACCTGTAACATGGAACTGCTAGATTTGTGGGTGGAGTGGAGAATGAGGTGGTTATCATTGTTAGTTGAGTGGTAATTGGAACATCTTCTGCCTTGTAGGATATAAATTGGTATTGGTTTGTAGCTAACTTTGGATTTGATTCAAGGATTTTGCTAAATGGTATTGCAGAATCTCAGATGATGAGATTCTTAGATAAATCTTTTGCAAACTAAGAGTGAATTTGCCACCGCTATTTGCTATTCCTTATGGACCCTTTCCTTTCCCTGTGAATTTGATTCTTTGATGCAGAAGCACTTATATCTTGACACTCTTACTAATGTCACCTTCATCTTCATATGGAGAGCTTAAAAGGCTGCTTCCTTGAAACGGGCCATCTGTTTAGTCTGTGAATTGACAGAAATCCGCTGTGATGGACAACTAGCAAGGAAGCAGGGGTGTCCGCTAAGCAGTATTATACGTATTAAGCATGTGATATCTTTTCTGATGTCCATATCACAACAAATCAATATTTTCCTGGGGTATTTGCAGGCAATTGAAATATCAAGCAATGAGTATGAACCTTCTGAGAAAGATATATTGTATGCTGAAGGAGTAACTCAAGGGAATGGATTGGCTTTCATTGAGTTCTCACTTGATGATCGCAGCCCAATGTCAGAACCATATAATGAGAATCCTGATGCCCACTCCCAACCACTTACCAGGTTCAGTCACTTATCTTTGTAACTATTTGGGCAATTTGTCATTGATTTGCTTTAGCATCTTGAATTTTCACTGCAATGGTTTCGAACTTCTGGGCAGAAAGATATACAATAATTTGGATTAAAAGAAAAGACAAAGAAACTGTGTGACGCACCCCCCGTTGCGTCATCCTAACTCTGTTTCATGTTTTTCACCAGATATCAACTGATCAGGGTAAGTGCCAAGGGGATGAATGAAGGCTGCAAATGGGTCGAAATGTTCGAGGATGTTCGTGTAGTGATATTCTGTGTATCTCTCAGTGACTATGATCAGTATGGAGCCCCAGTGAACGGCAATAACAGCCCTCTTCAGAACAAGATGATGCAGAGCAAGGAACTCTTTGAGACCACAATCAGGTGCCACCTCTGAAAAAGCCATGTCATATTTCATTTTGTTTGTTACCTTCATAATGCCGTCCCTGCCATCTCCCCAAGGTCTCAAAAAACATCCACCTATATGAAAAAGATTTTTTTTTTTTAATATAAATGGTTTACATCTGTGAAAAATACCCACCCAAACCAAAACATACTCTTAAATATAGATGGTTTACGTCCTAATGTATAAGATAATACATGGGGTTGTATTTTGACTATCTTTGACTTGTGCAATGTCTATCACAATAAAGCCAAATTTGCGATACACATAAAGATTTATTTCTTTATTTTTGACGAGCCAAAAACCAGGATCTATCTTGTTCAGTTGAATCACCATCCCTTTCACAAAACACTAATAAGCTCTCTTTTTAATTGTTCTTCTGAAACTATTCTGTCAGGCATCCCTGCTTTAGAGATACCCCGTTTGTGCTGGTGCTCAATAAATATGACCTCTTCGAGGAGAAGATTGACCGAGCACCCCTATCTTCCTGTGAATGGTTCAACGACTTCTGCCCCGTGAGGACCCACCATAACAACCAGTCCCTGGCCCACCAGGCCTACTATTATGTTGCAATGAAGTTCAAGGATCTTTACATCTCCCTCACCAACCGGAAGCTCTTTGTGTGGCAAGCGCGAGCTAGGGACCGGCCAACAGTCGATGAGGCTTTCAAATACATAAGGGAGGTGCTCAAATGGGATGAAGAGAAGGACGACACATATGCAGTGGAGGACTCTTTCTACAGCACAACGGATCTGAGCTCATCTCCATTCGGCAGGCAGGAGTGATCGTCCGCCCTCCTTGAATTATCTGATATTTTTTGTGATAATAATATGTTCATTGGTTTTATCAGATTCTGTCAAGTGGTTGCAATTTGTAAGAGGGGTTGTTTATAAATGCGTGTTTGTAATGTGTAATATATAACATTGTGATCTTTGGGCAGCAGCCATTTTGTCCAGAAGAATGAAACAAATATTGGTCTCTGATCCATTACCATGTGCAGATTTGGGTTACCAGACTTTGTTAATTTTGTAATTTTGACATACAAACAGGAGGCAATGCAGGAGTTTTTCAGAGAAACTGGACTGCTACCAATCTCATTTCAATCATCTCTATGTCTGTTCTAGATTTGATCAGCTGATGCGTAAACTTAGAGGCATTCAGAGAGATGTCTTTAGTTCGACTAAATGAGATGTAAAAACAGTACACCCTTTCTAGCACAGAGAGAATAACAAAAGGAAAAATAAGTTTTCTGCTTCAAAACCTGTACGCACAATTTACAGAGGCTAAAGTTTTCATATCCAGAGACTGCTTCATCTTCAGTGAATAACAAATTTCAGGATGGTTCATAAAGCAGGATCTGCATTTGGTTCAAACTTTGCATAAGATCAGAATCATACCAAGAAAACGATATCACTGATAGCAAACAACCAGTTCAAATCAATTGGAATTGCATCGACTGCCTCGGATCAACGCTAGATTTCTATATTCACAACACAAACAGATAACCATATTATGTACAGTTACATACATATTACAATGCATATCAACATTCAATTTCCAGGCCAAAAGTAGTCACAAGCCACCATGCGACATCCAGAATAAACTTGGTTGATCCCTAAAAGTCACAAATTGACCTTGGCTTTGGAAGGTTATCATTCATTAGTACTAAGCAGCTGCAGTATCACTATGCGGGCGCTTTCACAATAGAAGAATAACACGCTTCAAGTTGGCCTCCCTTGACCAAAAACTTTGTTCAGGGGAGCAAAGGCTTGGAAATATAATGGATCTGAAGTTGGAGAGGCAAACGATCATAGTCTTCATGATAAACGAACGTTCTTCACAAAAGAATGCATCATGTGCTACAGGATCAGCTCTGTTTCTCTCGACCTGTTCTATCATGCCTTCGCTAAGATGAACCTGAAGAGAAGTATGTTGCTATCAGCATAATGAGTCAAACAATATTAGGTAATACATAGCCTGTAAGTATCAACATTGAAGAAAAGATCCATTATCCCTACTCTTCCTGTAAAATACAGTTGGTGCTACAAATCACAGCAAAGACAAAGTGATCAGTCTGAATTTGAACCTATATGAGTTGGTCCTTTTCCTACTTTCTGGAGGTGCGTCAGAGGACTTGCCTTAAAGCAAGAAGGAAGTAGGCAAGTAATGGTAAGATTACTCTCTGACAGATTTTTGAACAGGCTGATGACCCTCGAGCCTATACACATGCACCCATCACTAATTACCCAAGTCAAATCTTCCGTTCAAGGAAAAGAAAGAAAGAAACAGATATCTATTAAATGATAAAGTGGGGATATTTAGGACGCCCAAGAAATAAAAACTATACTCACTGCTAATTCTCCAAAGCGTGGTATGTGGCAGGAGAACTGAGCTCTTAGTGGTTAGCCATATCTAGTGACATTCAACAGATCATCTCCGGAGTTACTAACAACAGAATAGCACAAAGCATGGAATAGATTATCATCTACTATACAATAACTAGAAACAAGAAAACTTACAGATAAGACTTCTCATCAGAAGATATGCTACATCTTCTACAGAAAGCTTAGTTTGATCAGCAATGATAGATAATGGAATTGTGCGATCTTCAGAGGGTCGGCTGCAAGGGAAGAAGATAAAATGCAGTCAGAGATGCAAGAGTAATGGAATCAAAACAAAAACAAGAAGTCCATCCCTCCAATTTAGATTTGTCGAGGCAGCAAGTATCACCACCTTCATCTTACCTAAATATGATTTCCATCAGACAGAGAATGGTTATTTTTTCAAGCAGATTCTTCTCATTTGCAACCAATGCAAGCTGTGCACTCAGAGCAGCATTATGAACACAACATGGTTCATGATAGCGTGACGAGTTTCCTGTTAAATGCCTGAAGCATGTGATAAATCCACTCTGCTTTGGTTCCACAAAGACCGTTTCTGTACATCATTATACAACGCCAAAAACGAAAATTAGCTAGAAAAAATGGAATTTTTTGTTATAAAAAAAGAAAGATGAAAAGTGTAAGATGATGTACTGTAATGTACCAACAGAAAACTGACAAAAGTTTTAAGTAGACTCTCTCAACATAAGACCCAAGTAAACAACCGACTAATCGAATAAACTACCAACTCGCCCTAGCATGAGGAGACAGACAAACAAGAAATCCAGGGCAAGTAGGTTAAGGCGTTTTGTAGCACAACTCCTTGTCTAAACAATTATTTTGCTAGGGTGAGACCATTTTCTTGTTCTACAGGGCATATAGACCACACTGTGCCACAGGAGCAAGGGCACCAGAGCAGTTACTTCTTTCACAGCTTCAAAAAAAAAAAAAAAATCCTTTTTGCTGGTGATTTCAGAGTACTTCGCAGATTCTGGAGGACACAGACACTGTAAACAAGTTTGAAGGAAGGACTGGAAGTTCAAGTGTTCAACCAACATTTCTCACACAAGGATACTCCAATATCAAGGAAGTTAACATCATATAGTGAAACAGAAAGCTCAAAGGATATGGGTCATACAAATGTTTCTTGTAAAGAATATCTGGGCAAGCCTAAAGATGGGTTCTTTGCCAATAGCCCACCATTTCAATTTTCAAGGATGGGTCACAGCACAATCAGCACACTAAGAGACTGACATATAGAGCTTAATGGCTGTCACCATTTTCATGATTAGGGGTCTGGACATCTCTCTCTCTAGTACACAATTATAGAGGTTTTTCCAGAAGACAATGGTAATATATCTAACAGATGAACCACCAAGCCTCTGGCAACTATTTGCGGTTTGTTTGTGGGCAGTTTCATTGTTTCTTGTTTGGCAATCATTAGAAATAAGGGAAAATCTAGTGTCACATGTTATCCCTTAGATATTGTTCTAACGAAAGATTAGAGGCATGATATAATGTGTAAAATGTTTGATCTCTTTGAGGCAACTTACGATTGGATGGGCTAGCAACTCCGCAAAATTATAGAAAACCCAAAAAGCCCAAACCTTTGAACCCCTCACCCTCCACTCCCACTAAGAAGCCTTTGTCCGACGACGACGGCCGCCGCTTCATCCGCTCCCGCGCCCATCCGCCGCCGCAACCAGGGGCCCCGCGCGGAGGGCCCCCGGTGGGTCCGGCGCACCCGGACCAGATGGTCCAGTACCTGGAGGACGACAGGGGCGGGCAACTGTATGGGAGGCACGTGGTGACCATGGTGAAGGCGGTGCGGGCCCTCGCTGGCCGGAGAGACGGGGAGTACGACATGAGGGAGGTGATGGGGTCGTTCATCGGGAAGCTGAGCTGCAGGGAGATGTGCGTCGTGCTCAAGTAGCAGCGCAGGTGGCAGCAGGTCCGCGACTTCTTGCAGTGGATGAAGCTGCAGGTAACGAGAAAATGTGTTGCAATTTTTGAATGCACATTGAAATCAAATTGTCGCAAAAATGACATACAATTCGATATGTAGCATATAGAACCAAATTGCCCAAACCATAATGCAAACTGGCATCCCAAAGTGAATATCTTCATCCTCCCATGATTGAATTTCTTAATTAATTTTGTGGAAAAAATTTATGTTTTGACAAATTTACCGAAATCCATCAAACTGTAATACTAGTTTCGTGTTCTGGTTATCGAGTTGTATTACATCTAATATAGCATAGCATATTGGTCCATAGTGGCTGATGCTGCACAATGCAATGCCTACAGTGACCTCTTTATGGTCATATCCCCGTAGAATATTGCTGCTTGCTTCGATGATCGAACTGCAGTATTGGAGGGGAGACAAACCCGTTTTGTATGAGTATAGATTACACCAAGGATCAACCTTAAGTCCTCTCTTTGCACTAGTGATGCATGAACTCACTAGGCATATTGGAATGGTGATGTTGTTCACTGATGACATAGTATTAGTGGCGTTGAAGTGATTTCAAAGATTATCAGTTACCTGGGGCAGAAGTGATGTCTTCATCAAGCCTCTTTCTTATCAGTAGGATTTGCCCCTACTTGACGGCATGTTGATAGTTTATGAATCTTTTACATGAAGCTTTGTGCTTCATAACTGGCTCCGTCCAATGGGAAAAGGCTTGAGTGATGAGGATGATCTTTTTCCAACATGCTACTAGCATTACCTAACAAAGTGGATGTATAGGCCTTATAGTTTTAAATCATTTTGTTATGAAATCTCTAGGCACGAGTTGAGTTTATAGCTTTGTATCACTTATTCATGCTATTTTGTACCTATACGAGTTACAAAATTTGGACATGAAAACTTACTTGTGACCACTATTGATTTTCTGTCGGGCATGCAGCTATGCTACACGCCTAGCGTTATTGTGTACAGTATTATACTTAGGATTTATGGCCAAGTTGAAAAGATCAGACTTGCTGAAGAGATATTTTTGGAGATGCTTGAAGCAGGTTGTGAACCGGATGGAGTTGCTTGCGGTACAATGTTGTGTGCATATGCTAGATGGGGATGCCATAAAGACATGATGTTGTTCTACTCTGCCATCCGTAGGCGTGAAATTTTACCTTCCATTGCAGTTTATAATTTCATGATCTCATCTTTGCAAAAGAAAAAAAAATGCATGACAAAGTTATCAAAGTTACGCAATCAGATGCTGCATAGTGGACTAATACCTGATCGCTTTACTTATACAGTTGCTATAGGTTCATTTGCTAAGGAGGACTTTTTTGAAGATGCCTTAGATGCATACATGAAAATGAAAAAAAAACTGGATTCATACTGAGGCGGCTACATACAGCCTTTTGATCAGTTTAACTGCTAAAAGTGGCAGAGAGGATGAAGCTTTACGGCTTTATGAAGAGATGAATGAAATCTCAAGGCATTGTTCTAAGTAACTATACTTGTTCTTCACTTCTTTCACTGCATTACAAAAATGCTGATTACTCCAAAGCTCTTTGTCTCTTCTCAGAGATGGAGAAGAATAAAATTGTTCATGATGAGGTGATCTATGGAATTGTCAGAATATATGGTAAACTTGGTTTATATGAGGATGCACAACAAACTTCCGTAGATATTGAAAAATTAGGCCTTCTCACTGATGAGAAGACATGTGGCAAACTGGCAATGGCTCAGGTTCATCTGAATGCTGGAAACCATGAGAAAGCTTTAGATGTGTTGCAGCTTATGAGATCAAGAAATGCGGAGATGTCAAAATTTGCCTATGGTGTTCTGCTTCGATGTTTTATTACCAAGGAAGATGTTGGTTCAGCTGAAGTTACATTTCATGTTCTATCCAGGCGTGGTGCTCTTGATGCAGTATGTTGCAATGACTTGCTTACTCTGTATGTTAAATTAGGCCTTATGGAGAAAGCAAAGGCTTTAATTACACAGATTAGAACAGATCAAGTGCATTTTGATGAGGACCCCTACAGGGCGGTTATGGAAGTATACTGCAGAGAGGGGATGATAACTGATGCTGAAAAATTAATAGAAGAGATGGGGAATATCGGGCTGAGCATGGATAAGATCAACAAGACATCTTTGATGACCATGTATGGAAAATCTGGAGGCCTTCAGCAAGCCGAGAACTTGTAAAGGCATTAGAACAACCAGATGCTGCAGAATGTGCTAATATTTTTTCCATGTACCTGGAACAAAACCAAAGAAATGCTGAAATCTCTGCGGGAGATGACTGGTGGCTCGGCAGTTGCTAGCCAATTAATAACAAAGTCGGTTAGGGAAGGCAAGCAGCTTACGGTGTCTAGTTTGCACGGTTCTTCTAATTTTATTTATTAAATCTGAAGTGTTATAGTGATATTTCTTGGACCAATTCACATTCTAAAGTGTGCTATCTTACCACAGGAGATGTAGCTAAAGCGGAATTACTATATCATCAGTCAATTGAGCTAGGTGTTAGACCTGAGGATACAGCAATTGCTTCAATTATTAGTTTTTGTGGTCGGCACCAACAAGTAGGACAAGCCGTAGAAGTATATGCATCAGCATCAAACTCTTGCGCTGCTGGAAAAGCTGTTTGTATTTCTATGATTGACGCCTATTGCAAATGTGGCAAAATTGATGATGCAACCCACCTCTACAGAGAAATGGTTGTGCAAGGGTATATTCCAGGTGCTGTCATCATCAAAGCTCTAGTAAATGCTATAGGCAAGCATGGTGTGCATCTCAACTCAAATGATACTATCAAAATCCCACTAGTATCTTCGTTGTGTCTTGTTTTACATCTATAGGTTAGTTTCGATGCAAAATCTTTATGAATTGGTCCTCAACCCATTGCTAGGAGTACCTTACTTGGTTGTCATTCATTTTTATTTGGTTTTATTTCTCAGTTTTGTTTGTTTCATTTATGGTTCTGTTTCTTTTCCATTTCATACCAATCGTGGCTCTAGGGCTTGAGATTTAGCAGTATTTATTGGGCCCGGAATCCATGTGAGGTTATTCTTACGATCCAAAGTGATCACAAAATGTTCGTCATCATCAGAGCCAATGTTTTTCTCATTGAAGTGTGGGTATTGTTTTGGAACATCACTCCTGATCAATGAAGGCTTAATTAGCATAATGATGATGATGATGTTGATCATAGACAGGCCTGTGTTACAAATCAGTTACCATTGGGATAACGATGATGCTTGCTAGATTTCGAAACTAAAACAAAAGTTTTAAAGGTTTCTCTTCCATACTTTATGACAAAGCAAATTCTTATGTTGCGGACATTGCAATTTGTTGCAATGAACTCTATTCAATTTCTTTATTTAGGCAAGTTCCAGGATGCAGAATGCATTATTGATGACAGTTTTCATGAAAATGTGGAACTTGATACCGTGGCATATAATACGTATATTAAGGCAATGCTGGATTCCGGTTATGGGGCGATCTCCTATTGTTTCATTCACTATGCAAAGGTAGCAGTTTTGTTTCATCATGCCAACACTTCTGGGTTTCTATTCATGTAGGTAAATTTCACTCTGCTGTAAGCATATATGATCGCATGCCAACATCAGGTGTTCGCCCATCTCTTCAGACATATAATACTATGATTAGGTGATTACTTGTGTTGATATTTGTTAAGTCAATATTCCAAGAGAGATAGATGTGAAATATGTATGCGTATAAATTAGAAATCAGTGATATGATAAATTTTGCTACGTTTCACCAACTATTACGATCTTGGATAGAAAAATAATTAAAACAAATAATGCAGGATGATGGATTTAATAAAATGCGACAATGATACCTTCGAAATTTAAAATGTACTGATGCAACTACTCAATTACGATAGCAAAGCTTGTATAATCAATATTATGATCAGCAAATACATAGTAGTAAATGATCACGAACTCACAATATAGTGGCAGCAGATTAACTTGATAAAATATTAGAGGCGGTTGTCAACCCACAAATAAATAGATCATGTTAAGAAGATTTAGCTACCGATGATTACAGAGATATCTCGGACTTGTAGTTGGTACTGATGCGTAGAACTCTTCACGATCGTAATGGTACCAAGATCGTCTGAAACGGAGCCCGGATGCGAAAGTTACGGCTAAAAAGCAAAGTAGGGTCGCTAACGGGTCTGTTTTTTGATAATGGGTCTGGATCCGAATTGAAGTTTGTGTCCTTTTTTTTCTTTGAAGCAAAAGGATGATACTGGAGATGGTGCTGATGGGTGATGTCGCGTCCGTTGGAGGAAGTGGCGGCGTTGTTTTTGTTGGAGGAGATGAGACAGTGAGTTGTTGGAGGTTTTCTTGGGTTCCTTTAGATGGATTGTAGAAGAAAATAAGAAAAACAAAGAGTTAATGTTTGCTGTTGATGGCTTTTTGTGGAGAGGGAGAAAATAATTGTTGGTTTTTTTTTTCTAGGATTTGTTTGCAGGTAAAGGAATAAGAAGGAGAAATTAGATTAAGGTTTATTTGAAAGAGGTTAGGAAGTAATCTTAAACAACATGTGAGAAGTTAAATCTCACACAATAAAATTTATCAAAATTCTTCATTGCTCATTATTGGTATAATTAGGCCTTTATATAGGCTTTTACAAAATTGAGTCCAACTCAAATTTTAACTCCTAATCTAAATAGAATTACAATTTCAAAATTAGAAACTCAAAATATCAAAATAAAGAAACTAAAAAATAATAATAAAGAAAGAGAAAAAAAATCTCAAATCATTCTACGACTTCAACTTAGACTGGGACTTCTTGAATTCATCTTTTCAACTCTTTATTTTGAACAAATGTTTGCATTAGAGATGCTTGGGGTGGAATGACCTATTGCCAGTTTGATGCTTTTGTGCTATCTCAATATATATGATTTCCTTATTTCAAGTACTTCAGTGTATATGGCCAAGGGGGGAATTAGGAAAAGCCATTGAGATGTTCAGCACAGCGCAGAGCTTGGGTCTTTATCTAGATGAGCAAGCATATACCAACATGACTAGCTACCGCAGAAAAGCTGGTGAGTTCTGCCTCCTCGCACCCCTATCAATTCTAGAAGTGTTATGTGGTTCAACAGATTACCTAGGTGCAACTTGAGTCGTAGGTCTGGGTCAGTTGGATTGTAAAGATTGTTTATCATCGTATTAGTAGCTTAACAGTTTCTTACATTGTACTGGTGTTGCAGGCAAGAACCAAGAGGCATATCATTCTTGCGCCATAAATTTGTCAAACTAATATGCTCAATGCACTGCATTAATATTTTATTTACATTCCTGTCTTTTGGTTTGTCTATATTCAAATCCATAAATTTTGTTTTATGTAAGCATAAAGTTGTGTGAAAATCATGGATGATGTGGTTTTCAATTTAATATCCACACCTTAACTTCTGCAGCTTGTTTAAG
Source organism: Agave tequilana (assembly GCA_038442645.1). Classification (NCBI taxonomy): domain Eukaryota; kingdom Viridiplantae; phylum Streptophyta; class Magnoliopsida; order Asparagales; family Asparagaceae; genus Agave; species Agave tequilana. The sequence continues at coordinate 26,077 of JAVJIF010034805.1, read as the reverse complement.
TGGTACTACTCCATCTACTGCTGAAACTAGTATGTCGTATATGTTGATAATTGCTCATGCTCAAATTATCATCTTTTAATTCTATAAAATGTAAAGAGCTTGTTTATAAATTGAAGCTGTTATCTAGCTTATCAGTCTCTTTTTTCCCCATAAATTGATCAAAAGTTTTGTTTTTTGTTTGGCAATGCAGATTAGTTTCAACACCATGATCAATGTATATGCCACTGCTGGACTCTAACATGAAGCTGAAAATCTCTTTGACGACATGCAAAGGGACGGCCATTCTCCTGATTCCCTCACATATCTTGCTCTCATCAAAGCTTACACTGAGGCTTACAACTACTCTGCAGCAGAGGATGTTATTAATAAGATGCAAAGGGGACAAATATCTATTTCCTGGGCTCATTTCATTCAACTCATCCTTGCCTTTGTAAGAGAAGGGTCCATTAACGACGCAGAAAGAATCTACAGCCAGATGAAGCTGACGCTGGCTCCCGACCTTGCTTGCTGCAGAACCATAATGAGGGGGTATGTGGACTATGGGCTTGTGAATGAAGGTATTCTCTTTTTTGAAAGTGTTAACGACTTTATAAAATTAAACAGGTTTATCCTAAGTGCTGCAATTCATCTTTACGAGTCTGTGGGAAGCTGGTGATACTCTGGATACCATGAATATTGAAGGGCTCTTTTTTCTGAGAAACCTGAGGATAGGTTCAAAATGCAGAACTTCTCAAAATCAACATTGACATAACTGGGAACTCAAATTTTGGGAAATACTGGATCCAACTTTTCTCAGGAGTCAGGATTCAGATCCGAGAACACACTGAACCAAATTGTGGTAAGGTTCATTCTCTAAAGTAATCAAGATGGAAGCGAATGCAAAGAAAGAACTGTCAATATGGATAATAGCTGATGGTATGGTACCGATGATTAGTTTAGATTGGTTACACACTGGAATATGGCTTCTTCCTCACTGGCTGCAAGTTAGTTCAAGGCCATGCAGATCAGCCGAAGGCAACATATCACATTTTATTCGGTCTGCATATGAAGCCTAATATATAGATTATGGGAAACTACCCAGCTTGCATTGCTACGGCCAGAGTTAGTTCATATGAGTATGCATGGAGTTCTGAGCCCCACAGGGATGTGCCTCGTCGTTTGCAAGGTTTTGCAAGATGAAACAGTAACCAAGCAATCTTCTGACAGCGAGAAAGGTCTCCGATCTGATGGCCTCCTTAAAGAAATGAAATTGTTAAGGAAATGAAGGTTACTGAAGAATCTGGCAAGATTGATTGTTGTACACCTATTCTTACATCATTCTCCAAAAAATCGAAAAAAAACAATAGATGTGGCATGTAGAACATGCATTTGCTGTATAAGCTTTGTCTGTGATGCATAACCTCATCTCGAAGGGGCTTCTATTGAACTCGAGAAAGATTTGTACTCCGGCAAGCTTTCTATCAAGAATCAACAATATTTCAGCTATCATGCTCCAAATCAACAAGTTATATTCAGAGGTTCGCAGCAGAAACAGCAAAAGTGAGGAAATTTTTACATTTCGAGCTAATTCCTGTATAATATGTTCTTTGATGCCCAAATAGATTTTTCTTTTTTTCTTAACAAATATATTTCAATTTCAGAAATCTCATAATCATACTGTTATTATTAAAAATATATTAAAGTCAATAATAACAATTTCATGCAGTTTCATTTTTATCTAATTTTGTAATAATTGGAACAAGATACACGGTCAAGAACGGAGCAAACGAACTGGATTCTGCGTTACAACACAAGGACAGATTTACCCTTCTCTATTCAAAAGTTTTACGTGAAATACCCTTCCACTATCTTCTCCCCTTCTTCGGTGTAGTGGCACGACAGTAAATAAGAAAACTTTAAAGGTTAGATATTAAGAACCCGAAAGTTCGCTCCTAATTCATAACGAACCCCCGATTTCCTCCTCTCTCGAAGAGAAAAATCATCAAAAAAAATTTTTAAAAAAACACCGCAAATAAAAAAGACCCAAATTCTCACCCACACTCTCTTCCTCTATCTCTCCTCTCGCCGTCGCTGTCGCAGCCGCCGGTCGTAGAAGAAATGAGCCGCCAACCGAACACCTTCGACGAAGGGGATGACATTAACCCGTTCGCGGTAACCTTACCGCCCATTCCATTTTCTCTCAATTTTTCTTGTTTTCCTTTTCTGTGTGATTTTCTTCTACAATACCTACATTTTAGCTCATTAATCGATCTACTCCATAATTTTCTCGGAAAACCCTAGATCTTATACTAAAACTCACAAATTTTAAATTTTCATTTCTTTTTTTTATCTTTTTTTTATTTGTTTGTTTATAGAGCTAGAATTCTTGTTCAACATTGGGAATGTTTTTATGTTAATAAAGGAATTTTTCATCTTGGTATATTGTACCGGTGTTTTTGTTATGTGGGTAAGAAACAAAATTTCAACTTTCGGATTCGAGATTTTGTTTTGGAGCTTATTTATTTATTTATTATTTAGTTGGATATTACATTAGAATTATAATTTACTTGAACAGTGTATGTGGGAGAGAGAAATTAAGATTACGTTTTTTAGCCCTCGGCACAACTTCAGAATTTTCTTTTGAATGGAGCAACGTAGCTAATAATCTAAACACACGCGTTCGGAATAATTTATATTCGAGGTGGCTATGAGAACTCGACTTTTATATGCTAGTTAACTTTGTGGCTTATTTACGTAGTCTGAGAACAAAAACCTGAGTTGATGATTTCATTTGATTTGGGATTTTGAGTGTCATTAGAAATGAGAACTAATTTGAGCTTTAAAGTGACAGATTGCTCTGTTGGTGATGTTAAAAGTGAAAAGTACTCTTTATTGCAGAATGCTTCTGGTCAATCCTCAAAATCTCAGCTTCCTGCAACGCGGTCAGATCCCAACAGACATGATGCTACTGATGATGTACCTTTGGGCCATGAAAAAGTACGTGAATTCAGATTCTCCCTTCTAGAATTAATTTCATAATTTGACTTTGAGACGTGGAATGTGGGGGAGTAGCAGGATCCAAAGAAAAGGGAGAAGGATATTGCAGCATGGGAAGCGGATTTGGCGAGGAGAGAACAGGTCAGGCCAGAGCTAGCTTTTCATCAAATTCATGCAAGCTACTGTAATGATTGTTATCTGTATTAGAGCAATACATATGATTTTATTCTCAACTGGTGCTTAAGCTTATGGCACAGCCTTGTTCTTGCCCTTAGTTGTCTTGGGTCTTTTGGCAGAGAGCTCAATTGAAGAACTAATTGTAGATGTTTTATGTCAGGTTGATAGTTGGCCTCAAATTTAGCCAATTCTAGAGTGGATCCTTATCAACTAAATTGGTACTGCTTAATGGACCTCATTTGGTGGATCAACGTAATGTTTAATTGGCATATTTGATTTGTTTTTGCAGGAGATAAAGAAAAGAGAGGATGCTCTGGCAAAAGGTATGTTTTCGAATATGTGAGCTGTGGGGTGTATGTTGTGTTGCTATTTGTTTGTAATTTTATGGGGTAACATTTACAAGTGCATAAATGCAGCTGGTTTTATTATCGAAGAGAAAAACTGGCCCCCCTTCTTTCCAATCATTCATCATGATATAGCTAAAGAAATACCAGTCAATGCTCAAAGGATTCAGTATCTGGCTTTTGCAAGCTGGCTAGGTATCTTTTGCATTAATATTTTCCTCAAAAAAGAAATAATAATCTTTTGCATTAATCTCGCGTTATTCTTCTTTCAAGTAGTGTTCTATTATCTTGTTCTTGCTGCAGCATGATGTTTTATATTATTTTGGGAGCCTTACAGCAGTAAGTCTTATGCAGTTATAAAAGAAACCAAAGCAACTATTGGACTTCATTTGTTGAATTTACTTGAAAGTAATGCTGGATATTAGTATCATTAACAACATCAAAGAGGGGTTGAATTGTTTAACGGCAACAACTTGCTCCTAGGATTTCTTTTCTGTTCTGTTTTGTTAACGTAGCCTATGTATTACTATGGAAACTTATTCAGTAATGGTAACTAAGTACTAACAGCTAATTGTGTTCTTTTCTTCTAGGCATAATGCTTTGTCTTGTGTGGAATTTTGTTGCTGTGCTTGCTTGTTGCATCAAAGAAGGAGGTAAGCTTGGTGAATAATTGGGCATTTATTTCTATTTTTTTATGTTAATATTTCTTATGCAGGACTGTTTTTATTTTTATTTTCTTTTATTGTGATGTGTTACAAAATTTTGATTTCAGGTGTTAAAATTCTTTTCCTTTCAATCATCTATGCTTTAACCGGTTGTCCTGGTTCATATCTGCTCTGGTACAAGCCTCTTTATAATGCAATGAGGTGGGTTATCAGTAGTTCATCACTGCTCGTATATTACGTCATTTAACTATTCACTTTTGTATCTTCAAGTATGTTTTGTTATACTTTCTTTTAAATCTAACAAGAGATGGTTTCATCCAAATGCTCCAAGATGAAAATTTCAATAATTTAGCTACACAAATGTGCGTAAATCTAAATGTACTTCAACATTTTGCAGGGTGGCGTGGTTTTCTTTTTTTTTTTTGGTTGGGGTGCCGGGGGGATGGGGGGTGTTGATTTGACACCTTCACAGGTTAACAGATCTGAATTTACGTAAAACCCTTAAATTTCTCCCAATTATAAACCCTACTTGACAATCCAACTTTTGCAATTCACCTCTTACCCACTATGAACCTCACAAGTTAACACACAATGATACTTCATGTTATGAAGAAATGAAGGCGACTATGCATGGAATCAATTGACAGTTACGACAGAAGTTCAAGGCATAAACTGATATGCATTTATTTGTAATTTTATTTTGATAATCAATTCCCATGTGGAAATAAAATGTAACTCGATACCTTAATCCGGTCTACAACCTGAAATTACCCATTTTTACAAAATTTGATCTTATTTGTCCTAAAATCTGGAACTTCCAAATTCCCAATATCCTAGTAGTTGTTCTACAGAAATATTAAAGGTAGAACAATGTAAAAAGAAATTATTACTGTTGAAAACAAATTAGACTTTGGCATGTTGAGTTAAATGATACAACAGAAGTTCATTCAATTATGTAATTCTTTTTTTTTTTTTTTTTCATCTCTAAGCAGGACTGATAGCATGCTACATTTTGGCTGGTTTTTCCTTGTGTACTTGGTAATTTTGTAACAGCCAGCTTTTTCTCTACTTCCCATTTTTAATCATCCTTTCTTAAATAGAATTATGGTACTCACGTTGCCTTGTTGCAGATCCATATTGGCTTTTGTATAGTTGCTACCATTGCTCCGCCGATTTTGTTTGAAGGGATATCTTTGACGTAAGTTGCAAGTTATTAAGTTGAGGAACAATAGGAAAATGGAGAATATTTTTGTTGCAATAGTTTTACTATTAACTAGTACCTTGTTGTAATAAAATGTCTCATTTAAAATTCACTGATTTTTTTTTAGAAAATGTACTTGTTAAAATATAAATAACTCAACTCTTACTTTAACTTCAGAGTTTTGGTATAGTGATAAGGACTTTAATATGATATCAGAACAACACAGGTTCAAACCCCACCAGACAAGCATTGAAAAGTGGATTAAAAAAAATACTGCTAGCACAAAAGTCCGAATTTTAACCTATAAAAAGGGCACTCGACTTGCAGGGGTGTGTTAAAATATAAATACCTCAACCCTCACTTTAACTTCGGAGTTTTGGGGTCATGGAAAGGACTTTAATAGTAATGAAAAGAAATTTATTCAAGAATGCGATGTTGATGGATTCTATTTAAACCACGTGGTTAATTCATGTTTTTGGTAGTCTCACCAAGGAACTGAGAGTAACAAAAGTCTCCAAAAGATTTCCATGCATTGGGGGAGTTGTATTAGGAAAATGGATTATTGTTGATATCATTGTTTGGAATTGTTAAAAATCCAATTGATCTAATTGTTCGGTTCGGTTGGATAATTTATAATCCTTAAGTGTGTCTCATAGGCAAGAATCAACATACATCCAAACCTTATTGGCTTTCATCATATAGGCTTCCACAATATATATTACATATCACATAATCTACCTCCTTTTAGCTTGCCTTAGACGCCCAGTGAATTTTTACTCTAATTACATAACTCGGATTACTCATATCTTTCTAGTCAAAGTTGGACGTAAGTCATTCTTTCGTAGCTCCAATCATCTCAAAGTCATTAGAGGCTATTAGAATGTCATCGACATACAAAGTCAAGAATGATTTATTACATATCACGTAATATGCCTCTTTTTAACTTTTTTTAGATGCCCACTGAATTTTTACCCTAAGCACAAAACTCGGATCATTCATATCTTTCATGTCAAAGATACAAGCTATTCTTTCGTAGCGCCAATCATCCCCAAATCTTTAGAGGCTATTAGTATGTCATTGACATACAAAGTCAGAAATAAATACTTGTCATTGATTGTTTTAAAATAGATACAATGGTCCTTTTCAATGATCATAAACTCAAACTGAAATATGACTCGATGAAGATTATGATACAATATCTAGATTTTTAGACCACTTGATCACACAAACTTTGCGCTCATTTGAGCTTTATATACAAAACCCTCTAGCTGATCTATAATATTAGGGTTGTGTCTCGTATCTAGTTTATGCTTTCAGGTTGGCTTTCTGCAGGTTGCAATCGGGTTAGACTACGAGAGTTCATGTTGGACTTGGGTCATTGCACCAGATCATTTAGTGGTGTGGGCCACATTAGGTGATGAATAATGTTAAGATTTGTTAAACATTATTTAAGAGCCTCTTGAGAAGTAAGAGGTGATTTGGCTTTTGTAATCTTCTCGTTGTGTGAGAATGAGAGAGGGATGTAAGAGAGTGCTATTAGAAGGAAAGGAAGAGGTTAGAGAGATGAGTGTTCTCTTTTGTGAGCCTTGAATACCTTTTATACTGAATCTCTTGCATCGGTGCCCGTGTAGTAGGCCGGAGTTGGTCGGCTGAATCACGTAAAATTGTGATGTCTTCTTCTTATGTTGTTTTCTTTATCTTATATGCTCGAATGATCTCATGGTTTGCTGAGATTGAAATCAGGGAGACTTTCTTCCCCAGCAAGTGCTATCAAAGCGACGATATGAATCTGTTGGGGAGTACGCAAGTAAGTATTGATGTTAAGTCGACGATGGTGATCGACGGAGGCATCAAGGTGAAGAAAAAGAAAAAGAAAAAAAGAGGGTTTAGATCTGGTAGGTGGTGATTAAATCGGGGCTGTCAGGAGAGATTTGTTTCAGGTGGAGCAATGATGGCTTCAGGATAGAATCTCAGGGTTGGCGGCGGGTGGATCGCAAGTGACAGCATTCTAGCGTGCAAGCACGGACAAGCTAACTAGTGTCTCAGGCGAAGCATAGGTGCGCGGGTAGGCATATGGTGAGCCGGTGCCTGGCGATGATAGCCGGGGAGCAAAGATGGTGATTGTCAGAGACTCGCGACACAGCTGGTCGTGGGGGCACGGTGACTGTGATGCAACATGGGCGCGATGACGAAAGGCGGCCAACGGTAATCGGTGTCGAGTTGACGACGGCGAGCAGCAATGTCCGCAAGGTTCAAGGTGTCGCACGTGCGAGCAGCAGGGTGGCGCGCAGGGTAGCCTGGAGATGTGATGGAGTCACCTGCTGCGATAGCCACAGATGGGACGCAGGCGTGACAGTGAAAGCGAGGAGCATGCTGACGCCAAGAATTAAATCCAAAAGGGGTGGCGGTTTGGTGCTCGATGCATTTAACGCATGCATTTTATGTGTGGAAGAGTCGCATGCGAGAAGGGGAAGGAAATGTCAAGGAGAGAGTAATTCTTGTTGGGTCTGCTCGAATTCAAAAGGGCGGGATGAGAATTGAAGGTTGCACTTGTTGGCAGCTTGGAAAAAAATTTAATTGTTATTGGGATTTGTTGTGGGTCCAAAACAACAAACAACAATTGAAGAGTTGAAAAGTATTGAGGGTTTTAAAGGTGTTGACAGTTGAGATTGACCAGGTGTTGGATCGGTGAATTGGTGTTGGATTCGGGTGATCCAGGAGTAAAACCCCATGTTTTTAGGGCCTCGGATGCATTAGTGGACACAGATCGAGGAAATTCCACTATTTGGAACAAGTTTTGTACAAATCGGTGAGGAATCGATGGTAATCAAGAAGACCGGTACACGTTGGGTTGATCGGAAGGTCGATGGTGCATGCTATTTGTACGGGATGAAGTAAGATCTTGTATCTCATGTTTTATTAGATGCGAGCTACTTCAAGACATGGTGTCACATGTGACAATCATTGCGCTTTGTCTTTGAAGGGTCATAGTGTTTTGACGGAGGTGGAATATGGTGTAGTGATCACGGTTATTCGGTGTGAGACAAGTGGAGAGATCATGAGTGCTCGATTGGAGATGGTGATAATTGCACGGACTGTTCCCAGGAGGTGGAGCAGGTACATGTGCAGGTTTTGTCTATAAAGTGGATGATGAAAATAACATAGTATCTTCAGGGGGTGTGACTCACCGGATTCAAGCCAAGGTAGAGATTGTTAGGGTTGTGTCTCATATTTGGTTTATGCATTTATGTTAGCTTTGTGCCCATTGCATTCGGATTAGAGTGCAGGAGTCCATGTTGGACTTGGGTTATTGGACCGGATCATTTAGTGGTGTGGGCTACCATTAGGTGATGAATAATGTTAGTGTTGTTAACACTATATAAAGACCACTTGAGATGTAAGAAGTGATTTGGCTTTTGTAATCCTCTCATATGAGAGAGTGCTATGAGGGAAAGAGGAAAATGTTAGAGAGATGAGAGTTGTCTCTTGTAAGCTTTGTAATATCTTCTTGCATCGATACCCTGTGGAGAAGGTCAGAGTTAGTCGGCCAAACCATGTAAAATTATGATTTCTTCCTATGTTATTTTCTTTATCTTGTGTGCTCAGTGTGATTCATTGTTTGCCGAGATCGGAATCGAGGAGTATCCCATCCCCAACACATAAAGATCTCATTGTCTATATCTCCATGAAGTAACACTTAACACCAATTTGAACAAGCTCCAGATCCACACAAGCAACCAACACTAATATTGTGTGAATCGAGGAAAATATCACAACAAGGGAGAGCGCTTTCTCATATTCTCCCACCTCTGTCTGGGTGTTTCCTTTTGCCATATATCTTTTGATATATGTGTCCACCTTTCACTTTCTTTTTTGAACCCCTTGTTTTTCATGGCCTTCCATTGGACAGGCAAATCAATTAAGTCCAAACAGTATATACCTTGAAGGATATAAAGAGTATTCACTTTATTTCTCTTGATTGTTATTAAAGAACCTTTGTTGGCTCTCAAAAATCTACCTTCAGCTATAAGCTTATAGCTAATTAGCATTGTCCAAAAAAGTGAGGTTCTTCAAGTTGGTACATACTGAAACTTGCCCGGTGTTTTAACAGTGATGTCATGCATTCTAATCTTGATTGAGGCAATTACCAGCTTGCAAGACGTGATAATTTCCCATCAATACATTTTTACGATCAATTGACTGCATAAAACAATTCTCATGGGGACACGTGGCAGAAACAATCCTGATAAAGAACTCACCATAATGAATGAAAACAAAGATGGTAACTAAAACAACTTCATATGGAGTTTAGGCTTCTTTTGTAAAACTCGTTGTTGAATGTTTCTCTTCTTGAGACTTCTTCCTATCAAACTCTTTTAAACTTTAAACTAAAGTTATCTTTTTACATTGTTCAAATTTGTCACAGTAATGACACTCAGTAGTTTTTTCTCAGGTTAAAATTTTGATCTAGATCTACTTCGAGACATGTTTTGACAACTTATACTCTTCTCAAATCGACCACGAGCAAACAACCCTGCCTTGATACTCGCTTTCTAAAACCAATATTTTCTGCCTGAACTTCTTAGTGTATGGCGTCTATGTTACATCTTCTAGAGATAATGTCTTTACTATAGTGCACACTTTTAAATTTTTTTTTGAAGAAATGAGGCAAGGAGCATAAAAATGAAAGCTTAATCTTCTTCTATCCTAACATCAGAATCAAATAAGGCATACTTTCATTCATGCAAAGAGTGAAGATTGAAGAAGCCTTGCTTCAAATAGAACTTATTGGTTAAGGACTCTTTTGGGTGCAAGTTCCCTAATTCGAGCTTCAAGCTGACACATCTTCATCGGATACCTTCCATGAAACTCATCGGCTAAGCAAAGCTGTATGGTGCCTTTATCTCAAACTCTTCTTTTTCATCTTCAAACATGGATTCGGACAAGACTTTGAACAAGCCTTATTACACTAAGGGAGTCCTCATCTTGACTCTCTAGAAATGAAATTTATTCCTTCCATCAAACTTCATACCTTGTATTTTGTCCCAACGGCAACTTGACACCAGTCTTTGATACCAGTTTGTTACCTCAGTGGGCTCTAAGCACAAGATATAGGATACGAAATAGGATAGCTTACCAACTAAATTTAGTAGAAAATATAAGACAATAACTCACAAAAAATTTACATGGTTTGACCGGTTTCAACCTAGGGTGAACACATCAAAGAAATCCAGTGTTAGAAGGGGAGTCTATAAAGAAATTCACTGTCAACCCTCAACACCCTGGGGCCTTCTATCCAAGATGCTCAATGACTGTACTTGTAGCTAACTTCTTATGCCCATCATTTTCACATTAATGGGATGTCAAACACCCCTCACTTTTTAACACAGGAAATGTTATCACATGTAAAGTTTTGTCAGAAGTGTGGGTTTAGTCAAAGAAGGCGTGGAGGTGTTTCCAACTTGTGTTTGTTTCACAAGAAAAAGAAGACCTGGAAATGGAGGCCACGTCAGCAAAGTGGGTGTCAGATTTCCTCTCATTTTGGGCTGAAAAGGGAGGAAATTTGACAAGCCCTTTTTTAATTATTATCATATTTTTAATGAAAACTTCAAAATAAATAAATAAATAAAAAGGATGTAGATTTCAAAATAAATTTGCTGGTATCCAAACATGATTGAGGGAAAAAAAGTTGACCGGGAACCCACTGTGGGTCCCGAACGTTTTCTCCAAAGAAACCAGATTGCATTTCTGTGCCAAACACACCCTAGGGCAAATGATAGGTTGGCTTTATGTTAATACAAAATGTAGGTGGCCATGTAATACAAACAACATGTGTTTGTGTTTAAACCACGGTAACCACCAGTTAACAATATGGACCAGATGTCCAATCTGAATACGTTGCTAAAACAATTTACCATCTGGGAATATCATATATGACAACCAATTTATTGGTAAAGTCACATACTTCATTAAACACATTTTGGGAGGTTAGATCATGAATAATGGTGCCAATCAAGCACCAGAGAGGTTTAGTTTCTTAATTATGCTGATTTTTGAGATGTTCTGGGGCAGGATAGAGGGATGGGTGGGTTTGAAAGAGCAAGAAATCTGATCAACTTGCAAGTGACTAAAGTTGCCTTTAATACACTGTCCTTAGTTTGAACTTTTAAAAGAGTTCCCATTATGTGCAAATTTAATGACGTCGCCGTGTTCTTTGCACTCAGGGGTTTTCTTGCAGCATTTGATACCTTCTCAGGTAGCGGATTGGTGGGGGTAAGTTTATTTCTTCTTGCATTCTCTATCATCTTTATCATTATTAAAACATTATTTGAACTTGTCTTAGGCCAATTACATTTTCATACCCAAAATTCTGTAAACTGATCTTTTTTTTTTTCCCTTCTTCATCGTTGATGTAATTTGTTATGCGATCATTCATATTTGCTCAGTAACTTGGTGTCCTTGATACCTTAATACTTCTAATGGTTATGTAAAACTCCTCTTATCCTTATTATTTGGTTTGCAAAACCAAGTAAGATCTCAGTTATACTTTGCTGTACGTGTAAGATATCCGCACTTCTCATAAATAATTTAATGTTTCTTATTTTTTTTGGCAGATATTTTACTTAATTGGATCTTGCCTTTTCTGTTTGGAAACTCTTTTGAGTGCTTTGGTGCTTCAGGTTCGTTCCAATTGCTTGTTTTTTGTGTGCATAAGTGAATATGCACGTGTGCACCACTTCCTTCTCTTGTTGTTCTGCTCTTGTACTCACCTTTTAAGCTCAGTAATGTTGCAAAGCGTATCTGAACTTTTTCCGTCAGCCCCTCGATGCATGCATACATACATAAATACATGCATATGTACGTACATATGTACAAACATATATATCTGAAGGTGCCACATTCAGGAATAATCTCCTGCTCACACCTACACATTCATCGTGGTTGCATACTACTTATTGTCATATATGTAATCATCGTCTAATTTCTATTTATTTATTTTTTTTCTTTTTTCATGTTCTGTTTAATTCCGCAGAGAATTTATGCGTACTTCAGAGGTGAGAAGTGAAAGATGGCATCTCCTTCTCCAGCTCATTCAAAAACACTGACAACAGTTGTTGCTCCTGCATCCTGAGGCTAACCTTTGGGACATATCTCTCGAGCATTTCCCCCCTTTGTTCATTCCATGTTTTCTGCTGAGCGATAAACACTAGTTGATACCTTGGAGAGGATTTATGGTTGTAATTGCATTGTTCTTTTCTCTCGGCGTAATAAGATCTCATATTTTTGTTTTTCAAATTAAGTGTGAGGTTGTACATTCTTGCAATTCGCTTTCTATGTCATCTCCTGTGCAGTAACTTATTCATTTTAAAAAAAAAATAACAAGTTCTCCTTTCATAAAATAGTTTGGAAATTAATAAGGGTTTGAATCACATAATTGGAACCAATCCAACATACTGTTAAACGAAGTTTTGTTTAACGTTTGCGAGCTAAATATCCCTGTTTAACTCTGGTCATTGAATCAAATTAATAAAAAAAAAATAACACATTGCTTTCTCTTCTCTCAGGCATTTTTTTTTTTTTTGTTCCCAATCAAGTAAGAACTAAGAATATATCAAATATAAAATTAGAATGCAATATCAAATGTTATTGTGAACTTTTTATGTAGTTCCATTTGAAAGAGGAGACGATTAAAATGATTGCTTGGCAATTCAGTTTAAGCTCATCAACCTTTTGTCAACAAAGAAGCTTAAAGGTTGAATCTTGGTCGTTTCCTGATTGAATGAGTTTGGGCATGTTTGGATTCATGAAAGTGGGAGGAAAATGGAAAGTGAGAAGTCAGAGTGGAAAATGTATTGAGAAATTGAGATGAGAAGTGGGAGTGGAAAATGTACTGAGAAATTGAGATTTGTAGTTTTTGTATGTTTAGTTATAATGTGAAAGTGTACTTTGAAAACTATATTGTGTTTTTCGGTGTTTAATTATTAATGTGTAAGTGAAAGTAAAAAAAATTAACCACCAAGTTTACCATAAAATAATATTAAATTAATTATTATTTCTGAAGTGATGTTTTTGAACTATAATAAGACTGCAAGTGAAATTTACATGACATCAAAATTTAATGCATTAAGTTACAACTTATTATAAGTGAGATTTACATAACCATAAAATTGCATATAACACCCTCAAACTAATAAATAATAGTGTAAAAGAGAAGCGCAAAAGAAGAGAAAAAGAGAGATTTTTTTCATTTCTCATTTTCGGTTCTAAACGAACAAGAGAAGTAGAAAATAATTTTTCCCAATTTCCATTTTCCTCCCACTTTCATGAATCCAAACACAAATTAAAAAGTAGGAACACACAAGGAATATAATAATCACAGAAAGTTCGCAACAATCAAATAAATAGAGAGAGGAAAAACCATAAAAATAAAAGATTTGACGCAATTTATTTCTCAATTTGATAGAGAGATGAGAAAGGCCAACCATCTGGCTGCCTACTGCTTTGGCAGTGACAACAACCGCAGCTCGTGCTGCTACATTTGGAAGTTCAATACAATACTAACATGAATCAATAGCTAACAGCTTGAGATTTTACACAGGATACAAGATTGTAAGAGGCAGGCGAAATATTGCCACTATAATACCCAAGTTTTTGGATATCGATTAGAATTCTCCATGTTCGGAGGATATTGGTTCATCGAAGAGGTTTTTGGATTTGCTCTGCTGCCGTTTGAGCCCCTCCTGAATCTTGTCCTTGATAGCAGTCTCCTGTTCACAAGAAAACATTCATTAGAAAGAAGCACTTAATTTCTAGTTAATAGGTTAAACCTTTGATTTCAGTTTATTAGAAAAGAATTGAATGGAATAATTCACATCCGGCTTAAGGAGATCTGAGAGAGACAGTCGCTAACCATTATGTGGCACCCTTCCTCGAATTTCTCTAGAAAACCTGCAATCCAGCGATCTGCATTTTCCACCCACTCATTGTTATGCATTCCGGCTGTCTTTGCTACAGTATGTAACTGCAAAATGTATATAGGTTAGCAGAGGAGATCATATTTGGGGTGTTTTTTTTTTTTTTTTTTTTTTTTTTTGGGGGGGGGGGGGGGGGGGGGGGGGGGCATGGAACTAAATACCAATATGAAAAATGTGTCGTGCCGCTACTAAGTGCCACATGGAGCTAATCTACATCATGAAGCAATTTGCCATGCTCTAGGAGTTTGCACTTAGAATTCCAACAAGAAATCTAGTGCTCAAGTGAATATCCCGCATGGGTAATACACCAGCGAAGTTCGGGTATATAATAGTTTCAACAATTACCCATGGCTAGCAATTTGGAGGGAGAGACTGTGGTGAGCACTACCAGGATCTATGACCTCAGGTGATAGCAGTACTCGGATGATGACCTCATGAGAAATTTTGTTCAGGCCTTTAGACTAGTTATCTTTCAAGTTTGGGAGAGGGTAAATCAGATATATACAATGCAAACAAGACCATTTAAGGCTTCAAACTAACACCATGGGCCACTATGAGTAATAGAAGATCCTGATGACCCAAACAAAAGATAGAAGTTCTTGCAATCAAGATCTATAATTAGGATACCATCTGAATCACTTAAATATAAAAAAAAATTCTTGACCATAACAGCAAAGGAACTTGAACCAAAGCTTCAAGATGCAAACCTTCTTGCCCACAGTTTCCTGGTGTTCTTTAACTTTTTCACGAAGTTTGCTTATTTCCCATATTTACTCTCAGTTGCTTCTCCTGATAGTAGTAACACCAGAGTACAGTTCAATATTTGTAAATTTGGTGCAACAAACAGATCAAAACACAGAAGGTAACCAGGCAGGCAAGCATGTACCTTCACATAGCTCACTCCAAGGTCCTTCCTTGAATATCCACGAGCTAAATTACGCATGACATACTCATTATAGTCCTTAAGAATTCTCATTATAATATCTGATGTCGAAACACCAGTTGTACGCTTTGTTTCTTTAAATTTTCCAATGGCTTTAACCTGTTTTCAATGTCATTCTAAGCAAGTAAATAAATAGAAAAATGAAGGCTAGATTATAAACAGTAGCTGCTTTCAGAGTCAAAATGATAACTAACAAATTCATAGACATCGTTTCCAGCCCCACTTGCATCTGCATATCTACATAGTATAAACATGCATGTGAATATGAGTAGAATATAAAGTGTCCAGCAAAATTCAACTTAACGGTAGTAATTATTTAACCTAGGGAAAGTAATATAGATGCTAGTGAACTTTCAGACAGAACTATAAGAGAATCAGTAATCAATCTAATCAAACTAGCATCATCAAAAGGCCAGTGACCATATTATAGCAGTTATGATCAGTAGCTCATCAACTTAATTCACCAGAAAATCAATCAATTCATGACCAACCCAGAACCCTAATTCAAGTTAAGGGGACATTTGGTTTTGATATTTATTTTTCAGTGTGGAAGTTTTTGAAGAAAGAGACTTGTCCAATCATGACAAAAATTTCGAATGTTGCCATTTCACAAGGTGATCCATGACCAGTGCCCAATATTTTAGTTCCACAATACGAAAACCATAACTGAGCTGAACTCTTGATTAGACTGTAAAGGCACACCACATGATCATCATGTTAAACAGAGAACTATTATAGGATAGCACAGAAGGGTACTAAATAAAGGGACATAAGAGCTTCACAAGTGAAATTTCTGTCAAACATAGAATATAATTATGCAACAAAATCTTACGGAAGTGCATCGTGAGCCACGTAGTCTATCTTGTGCTCGTCAATAAATTCCTGATTGAGTACCCAGGGAGCATCGGGAATAACTTCATCCACCCACCTGAAATTAGAATGGAAGAAGAGCAATCACATATAATGTCAAGCATTAAAACAAAAGTGTTGAATGAACCTAATATTTCCTTCCCGTGTTGAAGTGTTTATATGTGCAATATAGGCATGCAGTTCTTGCAAGATCTATCATGTAATTTGTACATATAAATAAAAGTAAGATGAGCCTTATTCAAGCAACTTAATGTCGAGCAACCAAACCTATATTTCTATTAGTAACATAGTATATTCAAACCATATCTCTATATACCTATCTCCCTATTCAAGTTTTCTTTGTCTTCCCCCACTAAGTCTGCCCTTTAGCCTATTTTCAAAATCCTATTACAAAATCTCCAGCCAATGATGTAAGCACGGACCATCTCAAATGTATTTGTTTTGTCTTGTAAAATTACAAAATCAATTTTTCTACCACAACCATCTATTCCTGTTGGTTATACCATATATCTTTCTTAACATCCTCATCTCCCTGTGTCCATGGGGTCCCTCTACATTGCTCCATCATGTGCTATTTTTATTTACTTTTTTCTTTTTCATGTTTAATCTTATTCATTGTACCTTTCCACATCAAATAATTCATTTTCATTAACAAATTTATTACACCATGTCATATCATTTTCTCTCCTTTTCTTTGTCTGTCATGTCGGTTAATAATCCTCCAATCAAATTAATATATTTCTTGCGCCTAGTTGACATTATTTCTCTAGTTCCCTCAGCAGCACTTAAAGGGTCAAAAAGTAAATATAGTACATAGGTGCATGCAGTAGGTCATGACTATTAACAAGACAGATTGTCTAGCAAATATAAACATAAGATGCAAGAAGGTATAATAATTGACTAAGGGAAGAAAGCAAGAATACAGTGGCAAGTAAAAAAGGTGAATGCATCAGGATCAACATTGACTGCTAAATACAGTACAATTATGCATTCAGAAAACAGCAAAAACAGTACATACTTGCAGTGTCTGAGTGACTCGTAACGCTCCGCTTCAGTCATGACAGTTTTTCCTTTGTACATATGAGTAATTTCATCATTGCAGCACCCAACAAGCAAATAGGTGTTGGGAAATCTGAAAATACATCACATGGACACGCTTCAAGAGATGTTTGAAGCTTTCATTCAAAGGGAATAACACACAAACGTTGAGGAATATAAACCCATCAGGAGACACAATGTTAATGACAAAAGGAGTGGGCAAAAAGTTCAGTTTCACTTATAAAAACTTTTCAGAAACACAAGATTTTCGTAAAATGGGAGAATGCAACAATCTGAGTTTGAAGTAAAATATAATCCACACAAATACTCAGATGTAACTCTGAAACGAAAATACGTTTAAAAGATTCACATGGTTTCAATGGATTCCACTTGTTAGAAAAATGATATCATTCAAACAGTAAGTATCAAGTAGCTCATAGAGCAGAAGCCAAGGCGAATTATAAAGGGCATATAGCAAGTTTCTTATTCAGTCAAATAGTCAGAGTGCAGATAGCCATTTGACTAGCTTGCACAAAGATTTGAATCATTTGAGCTAAAAATAGCAGGTAATGGAACTCTATGGACACACACATATGGGCTTGAACAAGTTCAAGAACAAAAGCATAATTTTACTTCACCCATGTGGATTTGTGACTAGACTATGTTACATCCGCATAGGCTAACCACATTGTTGCCCTGCGAAACAAGCATTACAAAACTGATAAAGTGTCACAATCTAGTAAAATTAGAAACTGAAAGATCCTTTTTATCAATGTGTTAAAGGAATTGGCAGTAGCAGCATGTAGAATAACCAGAAATGATAGTTTGAACATTAAACAATTTACACTAGATTTCCATGTTTCTATAACACCTTCTGTGCTATGGCCTGTTTGTTTCCCATGAAAGAGTAAAGGGGATGGTGAGGATTTGTCTTCATGTGTCTGTTTCAAGGGAAAAGAGGGGGAAAGAGCTTACTTGACTTTGTCTTATTTGTAAAATATGGAGAAGCAAATCAGAGATTCTGCAACCCATTGAAAACAGAAACGGACGACTGAAAAAATAAAATATTTTGACAAGCTGCTATAAAATGCTGCCCATCTGTCAAAAAACCTTTTTGCCTAATAATCAGTTAAGCTTCAACTTTGAAAAGTTTTTTGCCTAATAATTAGTAAAGCCTAATAATCAAGGATTTTTTTTTTTGACAAATGCTTACAAAATATTGACTAGTTAAAACATCACTTCAGTTGACAAAATTTTGGCAAGCAGCTATAAAATGATGCATATCCGTAAATTTTTTTTAAAAAAAAAACCTTTTTGCCTAATAATCGGTTAGTTTCAACCATCGGCGACAAGCACGGGCATGTATACCTTTCCGAAGAAGGTCTTTTAAACCTGAAGAGAAAGAAATTCTGACTTATATATTATTGATGAGAATGAAACGATCACAGGTTTTATGTCAATCTATGAGCAGAATTTTAAATTCCTGCACTACGTAGTGTGGAATTCAGACAAAGGCACATTGCCTGCAACTATAAAACTAAAAAACAAACCTTTCTTTCCTTCAAGAAAGAGGAATTCTCACATGCATATCATAGAAAAATAAGCACTCAAATAGATTCCATCTTTGTTTCTAAACACAGAAAGCATCCTTTAGCCACATATGCAAACAAAGTGATCATTCAGTTCATTATGAACCAGGAACCCCACAAAAGTATAAGAATACAAAGTAGACACTTTATTTAACATAAAAACATGTAAACAAAACTCTCAAATATAAATCTCCAACTCATAATATAAAGATTACTCCTGATTATTATCCTGATTTCAGATTCCACTCACATTCAAAGTTCCAATAATTCGAACCATAACTTTTAAGCAATGATTTAATCAATAATAAATCAATACTATCACCCTACCACATTATCGAATTTCTAAATTGTCCCTAATCAAATATCGACCACTCCACATGTGATACTTTAAGGAAAAAGAGACCACATATCTCCTAAGTTTAAAATAAAAATATATCATCTAAAAAGAGGCCCCTAACATACAATTAAGTCATTAGAAATGAGGAATTTGAAGCAAAATCTCGCAATTATAAAGAATTATTGACATTTCATACATAAATTGTCCTCATTGAACTCTCTTTACCATTTTCATTAACTTCTCCCCTGAAAATCCAATGTTTCTGCTCATAACTTCTAATTGCCCCCATCCATTTTTTTTTAAAACAAAATCATTGCAACCGCAGCTCCTCAACGACCATTTAATGACAGAAAACTGAATACGACCCTTAAAAAAAAAATCCAGCTTTTCCTAATTCCACTAGCTTCCAAAAAAAATAAAAGAAAATTTCAATTTTTCGATCAAAACTCATAAATCCCCTGCCCATTAGATCTAAGATCAAAATAAAAATATTTATTAAAAAAAAAAAATCCAACTTTGAGCAATCAAAAGGATGAAATTACTGACAGTTTCTTGGCCTGCTCGAGGGCGCGGGCATGGCCGAAGTGGAACAGATCGTAGATCCCATCGGCGTACACGCGAACAGGCCGCTCCTTTTGTTGTTGTTGCTGCTGTTGATCTCTCTGTTGCTGCTGATCTTTCCGAATTTCTCTGTTGTCTCTCTCGTCGGCAGGCGACGCGAGGGAGGAGAGAGGCTCGTACCAGGTGGTGGTGGTCGAGGGAGCCTCGGCGAAGTCGGCGTCGATGAACTCCTCGGCGTCGACGACCTCGACGTCGTCGTCTCCGTCGTCGGCGTCGGCGTCGTGCCCCTGCTGCTTGCGAGGCAATCGCGCCATTGGGGCCGAGGGGGAGAGAGCGAGCGGCTAAATGAGAGAGAGGGGGGAGAGTAATATTAGAGAGAGAGAGAGAGAGAGATGGGGAGAATTTTTGACCTTTCCAGCGCTTTTGTTATTGCATGGATGGTTTACAGAGGACGCCCTCCCAATTCAATTATTGCCATAAACGTGGGGTCGGCGGGTTGATGGTTGCTTCTCTCATTACTGCATTTGGCTCTATTTTCTTCTTCAATTATCATTAACTATTATTATTATTTATTTATTTTTAAAAAATATAAACAATAATAATAATTGCTTTTAATTTGAAAAATTGAACTACAACAACTTATTTCTAACATAATAATTAGACAAAAAACTCAGCTTCATAATTTGGCCTCTCAACCTCATCCACGTCAGTAAAAAAAAAAACAACAAACAAATCTGATCATTCTTCTCATATAATTTTGTTTCGCTTCTTACTCTTTTCTCAGATCTAGGTGTTGTTCTTTACACTTGGTCTAAAAGGAAATGTGCTTCCATTGTAGGTGAGTCTCGTCACGAGTGGCTTCAGCACCATGAATTATTCGATCTCGAGATGATAAAGGGGAGCAAATTAAATCGATCACATAGCAGGGAGAGAGGCAGATTCAAAAATAAGGTATTTTTTAGGACTGTGATTATGGTCACAACACTATAAACACTCAAACATGACATTTTGTGAGAACTACAATCATGATCGTAGTCCTAATAAACACTCAAAATATGACATTTTTCCGAGCACTACAACTATGATCGCAGTCAGACTCAGAAATTAGACATTTTTGTGAGAAATGTGATCATGGTCATAGTCCCAAGCTTAATACTGTGGCAGGCATTTAAATTTTTTTCACCGCTCTAAAGCGCGCTCAACAACACTTCTGCACACAACATATTAGCGCAAGACCTCAGTAGCGCTTCTGCGCTTGACACGTGAGCGTGCGTCATTTCTTTAAAAAAAGAGATGACTAAAACGAATTAAATTTTGTGAGTAAGTTTCTTTTTCTAATTACAGTTTAACATAGGTGATTGAAACGAAGCCCCTTTTTAATTTTCTATTTTTGTTTTTATTTCAGGAGTTGAAATAACAAATTTATTTCTTGAAGAAAACTCGGGTGCAACATTACGCTTATGGATGATACTCTGTTTATCCTATTTTATTTTGTGCCTAAAATTATTGATCTAATTTATTCGTTTTAAACTCTGACACAAAAAAGAAAAAATACATAAAAAATTTGTTCCGATTACAAATCTCAAAGACTTTAGCAATCTACGAATTATATTAGAAATTGCTGGTGAAACTATTGATTTCTGGATCTTCTTTTCTTATTCTTATTGATTCGAAGAGAATAAGAAATGCAGCTAAGAGAAATTATGGTTTTTCACAAAAAAAAAAAAGAAAAAATAGAAAAATAAAGAGGGAATACGAAAACAAAAATGCTTTGAATGCACATCCATTTTACACTGCTATTATATATTCTCTCTTTTCATTTCAAAGTTTTAGATTCTATATTGGATACCCTAAATTTTAGTCCACACCCAGCAGTCAACACAAATAGAACATGACCAGATTTGGAGATGAGAAGCATCCAATGGAAATTGATAATTTATTAGTTCAACTCTCGACTCCCATGATTATTCAAGTCCGCTGGCCTTTTATGACTGAGATCCAGATCCACTTCCCTTTTACAAAGTCTAATCTGGGAACACAATTTTGCTTTTGTTTAATCTCTCTCTCTCTCTCTCTCTCTCTCTCTCTCTCTCTCTCTCTCTCTCTCTCTCTCATAATGCGAGAAGTATATTACAGTATCACAACCAACATTTTCTCAAAGATACAGAACTTCAAAATTAATGTGATTAGTATAATGGGTTGTATATGGATACAAGAAGAAACCAACAAGGGCTAGTAACATTATATGCCCTTTTGGACAGCAAGCGTATCATATGAGTACACATCCCACACAACAAACAAAAAACACACCTTCAGATTTACAAACCCTGCTTGCCGTACACACTACAACCCCTCTACAAAAGACCATTTAAAACCAGAAAATATGAACACCAAAACCCTAATCCAACTACCTTTTTTTTTCCTTCTCTTCTTCTTATTTTACAAGGTAATCAATCTGCCATCTTAGATTCTGAATTCCATACTGTGGTCAAATAGAATGGCTAACATTTTTAAAGGTGTGGCCAAAGAAAGAAAAATTGATGTATAGAAAGACCATTCGAGTTGGAGGGTTACTGTATGGAATCAAGTGATCCTCCCAGAATCCTTCTGATGCCAGTGCGTTGCTCTTCAGTCAGCCTCGAAGGGAACGTGACATCAAACCTGATCCTGAGGTTCCCCTTCATCCCAGGCGCCCTTGCAACCGGCATCCCTTCATTGACAACCTCAATCTTGGACCCAGGGGTCACCACATGAGGCATCATTAGGGTCAGATCACGACCATCAAGGGTCTTGAGCTTCAATGTTGCCCCGGCAAGGGCGTCCACCAGAAGAACATTGTGGCGAAGAACGAGATCATGTCCATCTCTCTTGTAGATGTCATGGGGCTTCTCGTCAATCACAAAGACTATGTCAGCTGGAATTTGGTTCACCGCCTCATTTCCCTTGTTCGGAAATGTGATCTTCGTCCCCTTCTTCCACCCTGGCTTTATATCTATTGTTAGGATCTCTATTTCTTGTGCTAATCTCCTGCATAATGTACAATAAAAAAAATTAAAAAAAAAAATCAAATTATTGAAAAAAAAAGAAAAAAAAAAACCTCAATCTTTTCTTTAAAGATAGTCATCAAAATCACAAACAGATATTAATGTTTATGGCAGTGCTTATCAGGCAAAATTGTTGAAGCACTGCCATATCATGGTACTTGTTCAAACAAATTCCTAATAATAGGTTATACTGAAGAAAGCGCTCTAGAAATGAATAACGATCCTACAACTGCTAAACCTACCCAGAATTGTGCAATAGTCATTAGTACCTTGAATTTGCACTAGAAAAATATATAAAACATCAAAATCGCTAAAATTTAGGTGATTATCATCCCAATAACAGTAAGTTGTAATCTTACTCTTTGTTTCTTATTTAAAGCAGAGGTGACTATAGTCCCAATAGCAGTAAGTAGTGAATTTACTTTTTTGCAAACTGTGATCCAGTGTGGATTAACATGAAAGAAAAACAGAAGCCAATTACCACCTAAATCATGGCGCATTTCAAAAAGGAAAACCCAGAAAAACAGAAGCCTATTACCACCTAATATTTTTATTTTTATATTACTATTTTTATATTTAATATGCTTAAATCACCAAACAGTTAGTTTTGTTGTCAACTTTTTCACTTATGACTTACACATTGCCAACCAAACACTGCAAAACCAATATACTTTTTCACTTACAATTTCACATTACCAATCAAATATTATAAAATTACTAGCGTGAAACTCACTTATAACTGTAAAAGAGTTTACCACTTATGACTTATGGCCACTTACAGCAGCCAAACAGACCCTTAATGAAGGCGATGTTCAATCAAAGAAAAAATAAAGTTATTCAATTAAGTAGGCCATAATGATGTCAAATGAGACAGAAAATGGGAATATTGACGATGTCAAGGATTACTATGTTCGCATTGAACTGGGTGAATACTAAACTAAATGAGAGGCTCAGAATGTACATGAGGAGGCCCATATCTAATTTAAATATGGAAGCAGAGTAGCTTCCAATGTCTAAATCTGTGGTAATGATCTCAAATGAAGAACTATAACATGAACGAATTAAAAGACAACGATTTATATCTTTTCTTGAGAAACCAAGTGCTCTTATTATATCCCTGGCATGGGGTCCCAAAGGAAAAGATAAAGGCATATGTTTCGTTCTGATACCCTCCTTAAGGTGATCTAGTTTAGGAATATGCAGCTGAACGACAAACTACAAAATAGCAAAAGCATTTCTAGTTTTTCCTTTATTTGAAAGAAAATGCAACTCTTTCAGATTTTGACCATGTAATGAATGAAAAAAGACCAATATAACATTATAGGAGCTAGAAAATGAAAGTGAGTGATTATCTTATAAACATAGCTCTTTTTTTTTCTGATCATGGATAAATGTGACAGAAAATAGAACAGTAGATGTTTCACTTCTAAACAATTTTACCACCAAATTAACTGAGAATTTCATTAGTAATGGAGGTCTGCATGATAGGGATCATGCTAGCATAGCTTTCTTTATGTAGTATTTTATTTATTTTAGTTATTTTTAGTACCACATCAGTTAAATTCTGGAATTGAACTTTTGTAAAAACCTATAAATATGCCTCAGAACTTCTCTTATGGGTAGACAATGAATAAATTAAAATTTTCAAGTTAAATTTCTTGACCCATGAGTTCTTGAGACTGGGTTGTGAAGCCCTTAGTGTAAGAGGTGTAAAGCCTAAAGTTGTTCATTTTCTTAAACACTAATTCTCATTTTTCTTTTCTTCCTTGCAAAACCCTGCTTTTCTTTTCCATTGCTTGAATATGATTGCGATCCATTCCATTTTACATCACTGCAAGTATGTTCTGATTTCTGATATGATTGTATAAAGGAGAAATCATGTAGAGAAAGTTTCAGTAGCACTAACGCAGCCAATAGTAATGAACAAGAAATGCATAGATGTAGCACAGGAAAATCAAAATCCAGTCCCACTATATTTATCTGTAGTAAGCTGCATTGTGCAGCCCCTCTGTAGGTCCCTCTATTATATATACTTTGATCAGAAATTAAGAATATCATATCAGGTTGGAAAATATTTCAGATGTGGAACAGTGTATACCCAGTAGGACGCAGGACATTCCTAGTTATCTTCATCTTTCTTGTTGCGCCATTGTAGAGTTCTTCAAGACTGCAAAAGAGCTTTCCTCACCACAGGTGGCGCTTTCCATGGCTGAGCACCGCTAGCAGAGCTATCTCCTCATTATGTGCACGGTCAAACCCAGAAGGACCACTACCAAAGAACTCAGAGAAGATGTCCTCCGCATCCCGAGGATTGGATCGGAAATTACTAGAGAACGAGGCTGCACTTTGAGAACCATCATATATTGCTCTCTTTTGCGGGTCGCTTAAAACCTGAACAATGATGGTTTGAGCTATAAGGCAAATATGAGCAGAAATTTATTTTTAAACGAAGGCCTAAACAAAATCAAAGAAAAATGGAAAATGGGAATTCAAATAAGAGCTCTTGTCGTTTATCAATAGTAAATATCAAAATTCCAGACAATTTCTAATCACCAATCTCTTGTATTTCAGTTGTACAAGCTAGAAACCTCTACTGATGATTAAAGCTATTGCGTCTACTAAAACCAAACTTTTCGAAAAGAAATGAAATCAAGAAAATGTTAAAGCTTCCGACCTCATCTTTCTCATAATTTAACTAACTTAATCACATTCTATCCTTAAAAGAATCCGAAGCCTCAGAAAGAAGCAAAATGCTCCAAATTCAACTAAAAATTCTTAAACTCGTGCTAGAAATTCCGAATAAACATCACAGCACAGCACAAAATCCTCATCAAGAAACATTCTTTACTGCCCAAACCCTAAAAATTTCCTCGATTGAAGAGATACTCACATCGTAGGCTTCAGAGATCTGCTTGAACTTGGCCTCGGCCTCGGCCTTGCTGCTGGGATTCTTGTCAGGGTGCCACCTCTTCGCCAGCCGCCGGTACGATTTCTTGAGATCGTCATCGGTCGCGTTGCGATTGACCTTCAAGATGTTGTAGTAGTCGACTCCCATGCCGATCCAAACATCAAAAAGAGACCAAACCCTATCCCTGGAAACGAGAGAAGCTCGATCAGAACTGTGAGAATCTTGGTGGCGAGGTTGTAAAAGGAAACGGGGACAATTGGGGAGATTTTGCGCGCCATTGCGGAAAGTTCTGTTGTTTATGTTGTGGGAGCGCAACGAGCCGGGCCGGGCCCTTTCCAGGCCGGCGGGTGGGAGACTGAGCCGGATCAAGTCCAGACCCGCCCCGAAATCCCGGGCCGCCGCCCGGTCCCGGGCCCTCTAATGGGGCTCCGGGCACAGCCCGGAGACCC